>BQNB010038037.1:0-49022 GCA_026074375.1 Tanacetum coccineum | reverse complement strand
ACCATGTGTTGTGATGATATCCATTCTTGTTTACGCCTCGCGTTTCCGCCTTGGTGGGGTGTGACATATACTATTCTATATGTTTGTCCAAAACACTGGGTGAAGGTGCTTTACGAGAGAACTCAGCTAGTCGACCATAAGATCATGCAACTCGCTCCTAGATGAAGAGTATGGTGATGTTCTGTGTAAATCAAAGATGCCAGGCCGTACTTCCCAGCTTAAATCATATTCATTGGTCTCGTTTGGCTCATCAAACACTGATGTCATGGGTTCAAAGTATGGAGACTCCAATTTTACCTCTGCTTGCTGACTCAAAAAATTGAGACGAGGATCACACTTGATCAGCTTCTCAAAGTGATTGCCTAATAACCCTTGTGAACACTGTAGATAATGACGCCTATAGAAATGGAACAATAAAACAAATTAGACGCATCTTGTATCGTCACTCAGTGGAACCAGGCTAGTCTGTCCACCAGTAAAATCCGAGGTTGCTTGCCATAGTGTATGCTTTCTGGGTCTCGTACTTCAATAAGTTTAAAAACCCCATTTGTATATCCATAGCCTAGAATGCTACTAATTTTTGGATGTCCAGATGGAGATTGAGAAGTACATATGTTCTTCTTGATGATTTATGGTATACACCAAAAATGAGCACACCCCAAAAGGTACTCACAACGTTTTCATCTATGGAGGTGTTAAGATAAGTAAACATGCTAGTGACGAGGAGCGGAAGCTACTATATTATGAAAATATAATGGCAGAAAGGGATAACTTTTTGAGATGGGTCAAAATGGTTTTAATTGAACCACCAACCTTTTAATGGATAATATATAACGAATATGTTATACATGGTTTCAAAAACTATTTCCTGAGATATGATCCAGCTTTTCAATATAACAATTGAGGATATTATTCGTTAACCATGATCGATTCATCTCGTTTTTTGGTTTTACTCGATATGGACTAAATATAATCCAAAATGACCCATTTTCACTCCAATTATAAACTCGAGGTCAATGACAATTCTTACCCACCATATAGATGTTCCTTAAATATTATGTCAAATGCATGTCAATGTTCCAAAATGATGTACAATTCAGCCTAAAAGAGAGCGGTTAAGGTAAAGTCAAGTAGCGTATAACAATAAACAAAATTTTGCATAGGTAGAAACCAGTTGAGGTAGAGTCATGTGGTTGACCTGACACGTTCAACTTTTGCATATATACTCGAACTATCAACTTGCTACATCTACGTACATATGTAAAAAATTGTGTGTAGGAAGGATAATAATCCATAGAACATGTTTTGCTTTCAATCATTTCCACGTTGATTAGTACATCGGTTTAGTGTGTTTAATGTAATTTGGATTTATTGTATTTTGCTATCATTTGTAAACATGAGGAACTTACTGTAGCTAGAGATTTCTTCTCCAGATGTGCACGAGAACCAAATGCCACAATAAGGATATTCTCAATTACTTCACTTCATTCTCCATGTTTCATTTTCGCAACTGTAAGGATCTAACATGGAAAACATCAATTGCTATTAAAAAAAATGCTAAACCACACTTCTGTTAATGATGAGTAATAGAAGTGAGAAATTGGCTGCCAGATGCGGTTTGGGTCAAAAAGGGTCATTTTTGGTGCGGTATGTGGGTCGTAATAGGTCGAGTTAACGCGAACCCTTCTGTCCAATGTATTATATACAGTTAGTGTGTTAATAATATGATTACTAAATCAATATGATTTGGGTTAACTGGAAAGCCCTCATAAAAAAAGAACTATATATTATTATTGAAATAATACAATTCCTGCAAGCATCTTCTACCTAAACAATTACCCATTTGGCACCTCAGATAGAACATAACCCATATCTACCCATTAACGATTAAATGGCTCAAAAAATGCTACCTCTAATGAGTAATGCAGACACTTTTGATGCATATATAAGACTTTATTCTGACATACTGCAGAAGTGACACCAACCTGATTTTCAAGCTTTGCTAGGTCATCCACTTTGGTTGATCCATCAGCATCTAGCAACAAAAGTAGTTTGCCACACAAATGAATTATTCCCTGTTTTACAATGCTTTCGCAAAGCAAGAAGCTTTAATCAGTAGAGGGACATTAGAAAGACTCGGGACATCATAAAGATGTACAATGAATCATATGCATTAAACTCATTAGAAAGACCCGCAAGATGATTTCCAAATGCAAATGCAGCGAGCCAATATTTTAAGATCATCCAACACAACACAACTGAGTCATATTCAATTCCATTTTTAGCTACAAAGACAATAAAAAATTCACTGATCAAGGTTAACAAATTTAAATGAATACAAATACAAACACAAATCTGTAATAACAAAGTTTCAATTATGTTAATAGCTACAATTACCTGTACTCGTTTAAGAAAGAGTGGAAGATGGATTAGATGAGTGATTATCTATGTATATGACACACCAATTTATAGTGTGTTGAATAGGTTAAAATGTTAATTCAAATTCCAAAACTTTTAATGGATAAAGGAAACCATTTGTGTATTCAAAGTGATTCCCCCAAAATCAGGGAAAGATTGTTACGTTGTGATATATGAGTGATTGGATGAGTGATTATTTGTGTATATGATACATACAGGTCGTGAAGAATATATGCGCTCACTTTATTATTAGCATTATACATTAGAAGCCCCAACGTCTCATTCAAAGTATTTAATGATTGTTTTCAATTTTTCAAATAAACTGCTTGGCCATGCATACAACCTCATACTACCAACTTGAGACACCTAAAAACTGTATTTAAACTAAACTCAGATATACATCGGAAACTATGTTGCGTCTTGTTTTGACTAAAATTATTAATCAAAAACGCAATATCAAGCTACAAAAATCAATGAGTTCTCCTAGTCTTAAGTTAAAATAATATATGACAAATAGTAGTACCCATTACACAAATATCACTTTACTTGTATAGCTTCTGTAATAGCTAGAGCTAGAAACAATGACACAATCCTTAACTTATGAGTTGGTTATTAATGAAACTAAAAATTTACAAAAAGTAGTGTAATATATACTTAGTATATTATAACTTTTAGGTCTCTAATCTCCAACATGTATATGTCATATAAATATGTATTTATCCACTCAAACAACTTAACAACTTTTGATACTGTGTATTAAGAACCTTTTGAACGAGTCTTATCTAACATGTATGTATCCACTAAAATCATCGATATAAAGGGTCTTTTATACTCCATATCTACATATTGTGTTTTACTTTTTTGTACTTATAGCTATAAAATCATCCAAAAATTAACCAGCACTATTTTTCTTACCCTTTGTCCATCACTATTAACAAAATTTCATTCACAACACCAATTCTATTACAGTATTTTCATAGGTAGCCCATACCTAAGGCTTTTACCTTTATGATTGTTTATTATTTTAGTCGATTACTACTAGTGTACTCCGTACTACATAAAACATGGAGTTCTTATTTCACGGCTTTACCCATCGGCTAAACATAAACATTATTACCCAGATTGCACATAGATGTCAAAGAAATTGAGACACAACCAAAATATGAATAAAGTATATTGCTAATAAATAATATACTGATAACGTTTCTCACATTGAATGCGTGTAACTATAACACAATTTTCAGTATCCTCTGTTTGTCATTCCGTTATCAGCGAGAGCATGTCAATAATTGACTGTAATTATTCATGAAATAGCCATCATCTATCACCCAGTCAGCCTCATCTAGGACAAAGAATGACGATGAATGTAACTGCTACAAGGCAATAGTGAGATTGGTAAGAATGATCATGATCTTTTAAAAATTGCAGATTTCAGAAACATACCAAAGGTATGAAATTCATGGTTTACACTTTTACCCGTCGAAAATCAAAATCAGTGGAGTAACTATTATAATTAACCAAAGGATACATTTAGTTTTTTATAATTCAGATCCTGAACAATAAGAGTGCATAATCAAATATATTGAATACCATTGATTTAAGTTTCAAGCCAAAACGATTAATTTTCAAGCCAAATCTTACCGAAATGATTCACGAGTACCCAAATTAAGTTTCAAGCCAAAACGAAGAAGTCTCGATACTTGATATCGATCCTGGTTGAGCTCAAACACATTTTGTGATAGTCTCAAATTATCTAACTCTTTTGTGTCATTCTTAATCAATGCGCCAAATTCATATATATAATCATTAAAAGAAACATTACCTTTTTTTGTCTACCACATAGCATGGCCCCCTCCACGATTATTACGATGAAATCAAACATACAAATATAATTGTGCAACAAACGTTAATAAAAAACTAATAAATTAGTGTTTAGTAATTGATCAATGTAATTCTTAATCAATGCGCCAAAAAATTATAAATTACAAACCTGAATTTGATTATGAAATTGGGCAATTGATTATGAGATTGGGCAATATAAATTACAAACCTGAATCAAAAATTATAAATTACATGGATTCAAAGGTTTGATTCTCCAAACGAATGTTTCAAGGTTTGATTCTGAAAAATACTCTTCAATTGTAATACTAATTGGTTTACTTGATTTAGGGTTCATGGTGAGAAGATTAAGTGGGGCGGCTTGATTTAGGGATTTGATTTGAGGGATTTGATTTGATTTGAGGTAATTGGCAGTTTCTTGTGAAAATTAAATGTCGTCTATTATGTGTCAAGCTCGTCCGTTGATTATTTTTTGATTTTACACGTGGAGTTTTTTGGTAATTTAAAGCCAAGATGAAAGTTTCAAAAACTTTCTTTTATATATGTCATAGATAAGATGGTAAAATATTAAATTTAGTTTCATCTTAAATAAGCACCACATTGGAAACTGCTTATAGATAAACAGAAGTAAGTTGCATGATCCAAACTGCTTAATAAGCATTTATGCAAAGGAAAACTAAGGAGAAAAGATGTCCTTACAGCTTCATGACATCCATTTCTCTCCTTTTGCTTGGTGACGACATTTTCCGAAAAAGAATATAGGGAAAATGTCACTACATAATAATCAAACTCCACCATTGTTCCACCAAGGTCATTAAGCTTAACCACTGAATTTCGTAACAGGGTGTGTTTATAAATTTTTAGTATGCTTCATAACTTTAAAAGTTAAATGGTCACACCCTCTAAAAAAAGAAGTATCATTGAGTTTGGTGGAACAATGGTAAAACTTGATTCCTATTTAGTGGCATTTTCTCTATTTGATAAGTATATGTCACATGAGGATGGAGCAAGTGTGTGCCTTTAGTAAGAATATAGCGAAAGCATATGCATCTTCAGTCATAACTGCAAATCCAATGTTTCTGATTCACATAAATCTCAGGTTCTTTAAAAAAAGGCAGAAAATGGTAGTTGTTAGGGTTTAACACAACTGAACTGAGCAGGTAATTCAATGTCAAAAATGCCCATGTAATCTGATTAGTCCTTATAAAGACAGGAAAACATGGCCAAGACATGAGCCATACTGAGGATAGAGCTTTCCAAGCAGGCGTATGCACATAAGTATGCGGATCAGGAAACGGGGGCAACCACTCCGGCACATGCTTAAACTCAGGCATCTTACCCATCTGCATAAAACTCGGCGCCTGTCTCACTTTCTTATCTCTAAGAACCAGAAATCCAACAACCGGCTGCACAAACTGCACATCCACATCCATATCTACATTCTCAACAGCCATAACATACCCCATAACTTCCTTAACAACACCCGACCTAACCAACCCAACTAAACACCTACACTTCTCAGAATCACCCTGTAGATGTATCAAATCACTTAACAGTAGACAAGATAGAAAGTTTAGAGAGAGAAAGTGGGTTGTATCACTTAGAGAGAGAAAGAAAAGGAAAATGTATTATGATGTGAATAAACAAATGAACAACCAACCCTCTCTAAGGCATGGAAAGGGGTATTTATACTATCACTAAGGCCGATCACATAAGGATGACTAATGTTGACCCGGTTAACTTGGTAAGATTTCCACAATATACGCTCCGAGCTATAACAAATATCCTTTTGTGAAAAGTGAACCGGAATCGTTTCTTCAATTTTTAACAATCTCCCCTAAGGGAGTCAACACCAATTTACAAATACTTTAAGCTCTACAATTCTATGAATGTCTTCATCTTTAGCACTAGTCCTTGTTATCTAGATCTTTATCTTGTGAATCTTGATGTAGTAATCTTTAGACTTTTAGGCTTTAGCTTGTATCTTTATCTTGACTTGTATATGTGATCTTGAGCTTTTTGAGATCATCAACCAAGCATAATCTCTTTTCACCATCTTGTAATCTTTGCCTTCTTGTGAACTTGTAACTTCTGGACCGACATGCTCATACTGTTCTTGATGTTGAAAGTGTGTGTAACCATCTTTCTTGAGATTCTTTAACTTTAACACTTCGTCACTTTATGGAGGACGTGCGGTATCACTTTAATACTTCGTCACTTCAAGAAAGACGTACCGTATCAGAGTAGCGGAAGTATTGAAACATGTACTTGATCTTTCATGATGTTTTTACTTATGTCGATCGAGTATGAGCATGTGGTATTGGCTTTAACTTGTCATTAAGAAACTACTGCCACCGTTAGGAAATCTGCATGAATGGGTTAGTGATAAAAAACATCTATGGACGAAAGTGGCTTTGTCACTTCGTCGAATACGGTTGTAACAACCATGGTTCCCCGTTAATCAGTATAAATATTGCCTGTGATCAGGTAGAATTCTGATGAATCTCCTTGACAGGGTTTCACAGCTGCACTAGCCGTTCTCATTACCAGAGCGTCTCAAAGCAGACAACACAGTAAGAGTGAACCTGTAAGTTATTATCTTCCCAATTAAGCCATCAATTCGTGTTTAGCTTTCCTATGTCCAGATACCCTTGTGAGGCTTCCCATAGACATAATATTGAAAATTGATTTAGAAAATCAGTCGGTGTGTTAATATGCAAACGGTTTTTATAACACACCAACAATTTTATCTTTTTCAAAATTCATCCGTCAATTCATAAGCTGGACCGAATCGATATCTAGTATCACAAGTTTGATCCGTGTAGGATCTCACAGGTCACCTACCGCATAGCTTGTTTGATGTTGGCTCTGGAAGGATTTCCATCGTCATTGTAAGTACTTTAGTATCACTCTGATTTCTGGCAATACACAAGGATAATGCGTAGAACACTTGAGATAATTCTTGTTTTCGCATTGTGTGAATTAGCAACAATTTTGGGATAAATTTCCCTATGAGATTTTATGGATGATCTCTTTTATGCTCTATACTGATAGCGCACTTTGGTTTTTAAGTATCGAAGGCTATAGCAGATTGCCAACCTTTCAATACACTAACTTATATGAGAAAGTCGATAGAAGTGCAGTTTAATCTTCCGTTAAAAGGAAACCAAGCGCTTTTTGAGAGACCATTTGAGTGGCTAGAAAGGGTTGCATTGCATCAAAGGGCCCTAGAACGATTGGCCTTTCAATACCATACAACAACAGTAGTGTTTACTATGACAGTTTTTTAATGTATTGACCCCGGTTTCTGCTAAGTGTAAGGAGGGCTTCTTTCTTTTTACCATTAATCTTAACTTTTCTTTTTAATTCTTCAACCCCTTCATTCTTCCGGAGACTCATGACTAGTAGCTTGATTATTTGTTCCAAGTACAGAGCTCCATCTCATCGAGCACTATTCTCTTATTCTCCACTTTTACTCCTATTTTTATATCATACCTATAACTACTAACACTAACAAGTGGATATGTCCCCTCAGGTAGATCCCACCGTTTCTGCCTTGGAACGCGGAAACAATACCTAATCCTAACTCACTTATACACCAAAATTACAAACATGGTCGGTCTTTTGGTATTATTCTCAACCTTAAAACCATTTAAATTGCTCCCCCTCAACATGTGCATCGATATTCGAAAATGTTTAGCACATGAAGGGTGAAGCTTGCACTTGAGTCCTTAAAATCACATCTTTAGCCATATATTTTAATCACATTTTCTCCCCTTATTAAAAATATTAAATCTCTTGATATTTTGGATATCAATTGATTCAAATATAACTGCTTTTAGGGAAAAAAATGTCCAATTATTAACAAGTCGTATTATGAACATATTAAATGCTCCCCTCAATTTATGAGGGTATTATATATATAGTGTTGAGTACGTTAATTTGAAAACTTTTGAATTTATTAAAAAAATCTAAAAAATTTGTACTCAAGCACTATTTATATTGCCTACTATTATAAATCTATACAACAATTCACTATTTCACAAGATAAGATTTGAGATTGACCAGAAGATTAAACGGTACGCGTCATAAGTTTGTAGTCCATCTCGAGTTCTCGTGCACCAACCAATCGCTCTAGATTTCTGATGATTTTCATTTCTCGCAGATGCTTATCGATTAATACAATCATAAGATCCGATCTCTTTCGGTCAACAACCGTTCACTTTCTCTTTGGCATCTCCGTGTTGTAATCTAGACGAAAGGCGTGTACTCTGTAATGAATCTCATTGCGAACAGACTTGAGTGTGCTCTCCGAGAACTTGTATAGCTCATCAGCTCGCAATAATCTTTTTTGTTTGTTCTCGGTCTTCATTGACAATGTTCCCTGTGGATCAATGATGAGTGTAGGTTCTTTGAAGTTCAATTTTCTAGAAAGGTCCTTTTTGGAGTTTGTGAATGTTAAGTTTCTTTTGGTAACTCTCTACACCAAGCTGTAAATCTTCGACACGTCTCTTGAGGATTAGGCTTCTTGTGAACATACGAAGAGCCACAATAAAGTCAACAATAACACTCCCGCAGGTAAATATCTGGTGTTGAAACAGCAAGAGAAGCTAAATCTTCAATATCGTTAAGGTGTAGATCAACGAAGTTACCTTCTTTAAACTTATAAAGTTATTGATCAGATCTTTTCACCACAATCTCTTCTAAGTGACCATATTCATGCTATGTCTTGACACTAACACTCTTCACACCAAGAATCGCCTTAGTAGAGTAAACATTATGCTTGGAAAATTTGCTTACCTGAGATCGATACCACAGTTTACGTCTTTCACCCTAGTGTTTGATTCCCTTTTCAGCATCTTTGTCATACGCTTGTTTAATGGTACTCCAAAGTGTAGGGACCATGTCTTCAATTCTTTTGATCTCATACCGAGCCGCCTTTATCTTTGTAATATATGTAGTGTATGTAACCTCTGTATCAGAAGTCTTTAGATACTCCAGATCATTGTTGAAGAAGTAGTCAACAGCAACGGTTTGATGACCTAGGAGACCTTGTAAAGGAAGCGGCTTGGATAGATCAAACGGGTAACGATCTCCTTCTGAATTATTCCAATCAAGTTTGCCTGTTAACGCATTGAAGCACTCTTGGAAGTTGTACTTAAGCTCGATACTGCTAGAGCAAGTGCCTTTTAACAGATTAAAGGCAGGTCCTAATAAGATATCTTGAGTGAGATTTTCTATTTTGAGTCCATTCAACACGTACTTGGAGAAGTCAATAAGAGTGGCCAAGAGGTCGTTGAATGTGAGAGGATCCTTTGTAGCAGAGACCATTTGATCGAACCAAGGCTGTTCGGGTTGATCAAGTACAACCTGACGCTTGTTCCATTCAGGATCAGGAGTAGGAGGCCTTGGAGGTTGCTTGAACCAATATGGATTCAGAGTCTTAGTAGTGTTGGGTTTAGAAGCATCTTGTGGTTGATTATCATCACGAGCTACATCATCTCCCGCATAATCCATAACTACCTCAGCAATGGGTTCTTCAACTGGTTCCTTTGCCGGAGCAGACTTACCAATTTTGGAGCCTTTAGATAGAGCTTTACCTTTAGAGGTTTCCTTGGTGGAGGATGGCTTCTTAGAAGACTCTAACTCTTTTGTTCTTCTCCTCTTGGTCTTCTTACCCTGGTTTGGTCCAGCTAGAGGGTCTTCATCATCATCATGCTTTCTCTTATGGTCTTTGACTGTATTGGAGACTCCCTTATCTATTGCGTCTTCATCTTCAATCAATGCTTCCATGAGTGCATGGTACAATCGATGATTGGAATGATTTCTGTTACAAGACTTGTTTGCATGGATGGACTGGTAGAAAGCGCTTTTCAGATCATACTCTTCGAGAGCTGCCTTGTCAGTAGACTTGATAGTAAACTTTGGCGTCTTTTGCTTCTCAGCTTGTTCCCTCTTGATTTTTAGAATCTCTGAAGCACTCTTCTCGGATTCTTGTTCTAGATCAACTGTCGGTGTCTATTTCTTGGATGATTTAGGAAACTGCTACAGAGAATATTTCTGAATAAGATCTGCTGTGTGTTTCTTCAGTTCCTTTTGAAAGACATCCTCAACTTTGGATCCAAAATAGTTATCAACAACACATGGAACTTGGGACTTGAGAATAGCAAGAGCTTCAGTAGAGTGATTAATAGTTTTTAGCTTAGACACATCTTTTTCAATTTTTGCAACTTTTAGTTCAACAACAGAGAGTGCATTGGATTCAGAAACAGTAGTGGTGATTATTTGGGCATCGGTTATGGTTGGTAGGGTGGGAATCGGTGTTGTTGTTTGTTGAGGTACAGATGGTGTGGTGGAGACGGATGGAGGAGGTAGTGTTGTTGCAGTAGATGTTGAAGGAGATTCTTGTACTGGTGTGGGAACTGTGGGTTCAGAAATCACAGATACAGTACACTAAGCACATATGGAGACTGGGTATGTGGAACTTCAGACTGGATCTTCATTTCCAATAATGAGTTGATCTCTGTATATGTAGTGTCCTTAACAGTACTAACCAAAGAAGAATCAGAAGAAAGTTTAAGGAATTGATCACCAAAACCTGAGGATACAGATAAGCTAGAGCTTGATGGAGGGAGTTCGGTCTTCTTGGCATCATCCTTTGCTTCTGAATTCTTTTCAACATCTGCTTTTGTTGCATCAGTAACTTCTTCACCACCTTTATCAAAATCGTAAACTTTAGCATTTAACATCTCTTCATCCTCATCTTTGCGCACACGAATCTTGTACTTATAGATATCATCCTCATCGGAATTTAGTTCATCAACATCTTCATGATGCGTACAGGCATCCTCTCGGATCGACAGTCTCCCCTTCGAAGCCCGAATGGAATCTTCTCCCAATTATAACCAATAACCTTCCGAATTGGTATTTCGATGCGTAAAACCACCTTACGGGATGGAGTACCAATTAATGGAATCCGCCACGCGACGCCCTACACCTTCGCGTGGGCCGTCGAACGAAACTAGAGCGAAGGTCAACAGTCAAAAAACCCACTTCTCCATCGCTATCAAGGTCTTCCCCAAAAAGAGAGTGTGGTACACAACCCCAAGAATCCCCTTAAAATCGAAGACACCCCCCACGATCAAGGTCTTTGTGCTAAGCCTCGTCCCATCTCATTTTTACACCTATAAATTATGAGGTAAGGCACAAGTATGACTAAGAACCTCTTCACACACTACTACGCTCACTTATCAAATACAAAGTACATACTTACTCTCACACCAGAGGTGATTCGCAGGGACACCCCCTACACTTTCACTTAACGTAGTGTTTTCATTTGTGTTGACACAGGTTATTTTAAGGCTTGACAACTCAACAATGACTCAAATAACTCTTCAATCTCATCGAAGCCTGATCGTGCCCATATTTGTACAATCAGTGGTGCCATCCGTGGGACCGCAATAATTAGTCCCGTCCTAACCAAGTCAAATAACCTCAAAACCAATCTACCTACTTTTCCGGCATGACAAACGGGAGAGAAATGACGTCACCACCAAGTTTCTCAACACCACCTTAGATACCAAACAACACCACTAGCGAAAGACCACCTGTAACTACTACCGTGTTTGCCGCCACTACTCCTGAAAACACGCCATTTGCATATCATGCTTCCACTTTGACTAATCCTAACCCTATGATTAGCCCTGCCTTCGTGGAGGCAAATTATGAAATCCTTAAATCTCTCCTAAGAGAACGACGAAGGCAGATACGTAATAAAGACCTCCGAACTAAACTCAAATACCTCAATGAGGAGTACGATGAAGAGCGAGAGATGGAACCAAGGCGTGAGCCCCGCAGGGAAGCTACTCCAACCCTTCGGCTAAGGTCCCTTATGGTTCGTAGACAACGAGAAAGAGTTGTGAGATTCGAGGACGCATCAAACAGGGAAGGAAACAGGAAGGGAAGGAATGCCGAAGGTATTAGGCCTTCGGAGATTGAAGCAAGAGAAGGTGAAAATAGGGGGCGAATCTTCCCCCACTTTTGGCGGCTCACTTGGGAAGAAACGAAAACAGTCAACCCCTACGATCATCTTTAACCTCCGTACAGGGAGGCCATCAGCCTTCGACTAACATGGAAGGAAACCTCCCTCCTAACGGTATGCTTCTCCCGCACCATGCTCAGCCTTTCATATCTAGTAGTTTGCATATCCCTACTGGACTTGTGCCTATCCTTGTTAACCCTTACTCTCAACCGTCTGTGAACCTTGCTAATGGACAAGCTCTGAATTTCCTTTTCCAGGCCCAGATTGGTAATCCCCTGTAGGGGGTACCTTCACCTATCATCCTTAATGAGGGTATATACTACAAGCTTTTACCAATAATAGCGTACCTTCATATAATAGGCCTATGCATCCTACAGTTACTCCTTCGAGTAGCTACCCCTTCTATACATAGCCCATGTATGCACCACCAAATATGCCTGTATAGCCAAACCCTGCAGGATCCTTCACACACTCCGCAGGCTCTGTAACCCCTTTTGTTCGCTGGATCGAGGATTATCCTCTTCCGGACGGATTAAAAATGCCTTCCCATATTGGTTCTTACGATGGAAAAAGGGACCCAGATAATTTCTTGCACCTCTTCGAAGGGGCTATCCGCATGTAGAAATCGTTAATACCTACCTTCAAAGATTTCGCCCGCATATGGTGGAATAGTCAGAAAACAGGTAGCATCCTCAACTATGAGGATCTGAAGGCCAAGTTCCGGTCACACTTCAGTCAGCAAAAGAAATTCACAAAGTCACACTTGGCGGTTCACAACATCAAACAAAGAGAAGACGAAAGCACTCGAGCCTTCATCACCAGATATACAAATGATACCTTGCAAATCCTGGGTTTACATGAAGAACAACGAATCTCTGGCTTCGTTCATGGTTTGAGAACACGAAGTTTGGTCGAACATCTCTCCACAGACCTTCCATCCACTTACAAAGGTCTAATGGAGAAGGCTTACACCTGGGTTGAAGCAAGAGAGGTGGCCACTAACGGCGTTTTAAACAACCGAAAGGATGATTTCAAAAGATCAAAGAAATTCTCTTGGGGTAATAACATTGAGCAAAAGGATAAAGGACGATTCTCCCCTTACAAGGGACAAAATCACAAACGACTATCCAACCTGGTCAAAAGTCCCAGAGAGATCCTTGCTACAGAAAAAGTAGCTAAGACTTTCGAACAACCTCCACGGTTGCTTGGAGCCAACTGGTCCAAGGACAAGACAAGATATTGCCATTTCCATGAAGACTATGGACATGAAACAAACCAATGTCAGGAGCTAAAACACCAAATAGAAGAAGCAGTCAAATCAGGGAAGCTTGCTCACCTGGTGAAAGGGGTAAAAGAGAAAAAAGAAAAGACCATTGGTACTCGCTCAGAACAAAGAAAAAAAGAAGAAAAGAAGCCAACACTCGACAAAGTTTCTGTTCTTATGATAAGCGGAAAAACCCGTAACATGAAAAAGAGGCATACGAATCACGACGGGATAGGGGAAATCACATTCCCACCCCTTTCGAATGTAGGCTCATCAGATCCTGTCATAATCAAGGTGTACATATCAGGAAGGCAAGTAAATAGAGTATACCTAGACGGGGGAAGTTCGTGTGAAGTAATATACGAACATTGCTTCTTGAAACTGAAACCGTCAATCAGATCCTTCGAGTATACTCAAACACTCCTCTTGTCGGTTTCTCAGGAGAACAGTCATGGCCTTTGGGAGAAATACCCTTGGAGGTTACAATTAGAGAGGGCCCCATTGCGGTAATGAAAACACTCACATTTGTAATCGTAAAATCACATTCACCACATAATTTACTGCTTGGAAGAACCGCTATGCAACAAATGGGGATTGTGGTGTCCACAGTCCATGGAGCTATAAAATTTCACACGCCCAGAGGTATTGGTACCATCTTCTCGGAATATAACTCACAGAAACCAAAAGAAGAAGAGGATGGCCTAACCAATAAATATCAAGTCAATGAGGAAAACGTCCTCAGTTGTATAGATACAGAAGAAAGGGTGGTGATAAACGACAAGTACCCAGAACAGAAGATTAGGATAGGAAGACAACTACCAACAAGAATAAAAATAAGGCTACGCGATCTCTTAAAGAGATACACAGATGTCTTCACATGGACCTCAGCCTACATAACGGGAGTACCAAGAGTATTAATGATTGGAGGGGAAACTTTCAATACCGAACATCGGATAAACATGTTTACCCATGTAGAACCAGTAAAGCAAAAGAAGAGAAGCCTAGCCTCGGAAAAAATGAAGCAGTTCACAACCAGGTAGAAGAATTGACAAAAGCAGGGATCTTGCGAGAAGTTAAGTACCAGACATGGGTATTAAATCCCATGGTCGTGAAGAAAGACAGCGGGAAATGGAAGCTACGTTTAGACTTCACAAACATAAACAAAGCATGGATAAGAGAGCCTCATCCATTGCCCACAGCTGAACAAAAGGCAGAAGGCCTCCATAAATATCGCCTGAAATGCTTTCTGGATGCGTATAAGGGGTATCACCAGATCCCTATAGCCGAGAAAGACGAAGAAAAAACATTATTTTTTACAAGAGAAGGGGTTTTTTGCTATAAAAGACTACCCTTCGGCCTGAAAAATGCAGGGGTCACTTATCAAAAGCTCATAAACAAAGTTTTTGGTCACCAGATGGGAAGAAATATGGAGGTTAACGTCGATGATATGGTAATAATAAGCGACACCGAAGAAGAAATGATGGCCGACATCACCGAAACCCTTGAAAGGCTTCGGGCAATCAATTTGAAGATTAATCCGAAAAATGCTCCTTCGGAGTAGAAGAAGGAATATATTCGGGCCATCTCATTACGAAGCAAGGCATAAGAGCAGATCCCTCTAAGGTAAAAGCTGTATCAACCCCACGACCTCCCAAAACGGTCAACGAAATGCAAAACCTCAACAAAAAGATAGCGGCCCTGAGTAGGTTCCTCTCAAAGAGAGCAGAAAAGACACCCCCTTTTATGAAAACTCTAAAAAGGTGTACGAGTGGAAAGAGGATTCAATGGATGAAGGAGGCAGACGAAGCCTTCTGAAGAATGAAAGAATGCTTAGATTCATTACCAACAATGGTCGTACCGACAAAGGTTGAAACTCTAACAATGTATCTCGCAACCTCAAAAGATAACGTGAGCGCAGTACTGATGACAGAAACGGGAAAGAGACAAATCCCCGTATACTTCTTAAGCCGAACATTAAACGGAGCTAAATTGAAGTATCCAGAATTAGAAAAACTGATACTCGCCCTCGTGTACGCTGCAAGGAAACTTCGAAGGTATTTCCAAGCTCACCCGATACAAGTCCTCAATGACAAACCCATAAAACAAATCCTGGCGAAACTAGAGAAATCGGGTCGTATAGCTAAATGGGCAATTGAATTGGGAGAGCATGAAATCAAATTCAGAGGAAGGAACTCGATTAAGGGAAAACATTAGCTGATTTCCTAGCAGAAACACCGCTTACAGAAAACAGGGTAGCAAAGAATGAAGAAGTCAAAAGAAAAGAATCAGAACCTGAAGACGCATGGAAACTATTCACTGATGGAACCTCAAGTACCGATGGCTCAGGAGCAGGTCTGATGGTAGTTAGCCCAAAAAGAAAGGAATATATATACGCATTGAGGTTTGAATTCGAAACCACTAATAATGAGGCAGAATATGAAGCACTCCTGACAGGGTTGCGCATAGCCAAAGAGATGGAAATACAAGAACTAATCATTTTTGTAGATTCTCAGCCAGTAGCAAATCAAGTCAAAGGGATTTTCGAAGCCAGACAACAGACCATCAAATAGTACTTAGAAAAAATGATGGATCTATTGTCAGGTTTTCCCAGCTACTCGATCGAACACATTAAAAGAGATCAAAACAAGAAAGCAGACGCCCTCAGCAAACTAGCATCAATGACTTTTCTAAACTCGCAAAAGAAGTTTTAGTCGAAGTCATACAAAACAAGTCCATCACAGAAAAGGGAGTTGCGGACATAGTCAAAGAAGGAGACAATTAGATGACACCTATCTGAGAGTACCTGAAATCAGGAGCCCTACCCGAAGACCCATAAAAGGAAGGTAAAGCTAACGTAATCACAAACCTCTGTTATACAAGATGATGAAGAAAAAGCATTACGCTAAGATCATACTTATCACCATGGTTGAGGTGTGTAGGACCAATGCAAGCCAAGAACATCATAAAAGAAGTACACAAAGGGTCGTGTGGAATGCACTCGGGTCCGAAGTCAGTAGTATCAAAGATAACAAGGTTAGGATATTACTGGCCATCCATGCACAAAGATGCAAAGAAATTAATTCAGAATTGTGAAGCATGTCAAATATATTCTTCGGTACCTATAAAACTGAAACAGGAGAATGACATCCATTACGTCAGCCTGGCCTTTTCTACAATGGGGAATTGAATATAGTGGCCAATGCAACAGCACCTGGAGGGGCAAGGTTTTTAGTGGTAGCCATAGATTACTTCACAAAATGGGTCGAAGCGAAGCCGTTAATATCAATAACTGGAAAACACATGAAAAAGTTTGTATGGGAACATATAGTGTGCAGATTTGGAAGGCCTCAAGCAATAATCTTAGATAATGGGAAACAATTTATCGAAGGCACATTTGTAGCATTATGTACGAAACTAGGGACGCTCCAAGCATCTACGTCTGTCTATCACCCCTAGGCAAATGGACAGGTAGAAGTAACAAACAGAGAAATTATCAAAGGAATGGAGCGAAGGTTAGGAAAAACACACCAAGCTTGGATCAATGAGTTACCTCAAGTTCTATGGGCACACCGAACAACGCCTAAGTCTAGCAATAGAGAAACTCCCTTTAGCCTGGTCTATGGCTTAGAAGCCGTCATTCCCATAGAAATAAGTATGGAAACAAAGCGAGTTCAAGACTTTGATCCCAAAGAGAACGAAAAGAGGCGACGAGAAGACCTGGACATCCTTGAAGAAATGAGAGAAATGACCTCGATAAGAGAAGCCCATTACAAACAGAAGCTAGAAGGCTACTATAACAAGAATGTTAAGCCGTCTACATTCAAACCAGGCACATATGTGCTTTGACTAAACAACGCCAACAACGCAGAATACCAAGGAAAAATGGGACCAACATGGTAAGGACCCTACGTGATAAGGAAAGCCTACGGAGATGGAGCTTACAAATTAGAAACATTATCTGGTAAAGCAGTTGACCGAACATGGAACGGAACAAACTTACATAAGTTCTATGTCTAAGAATTACTATTTCTTGTTTATTTCAAAGTTCTTCAACAGATTCACTTGTTAGCAAGAAATCCTCATTACAATGTAGCAAAGTAAGTGTTCATACTTGAAATAATGTAAATCTTTCTACACTATCAATGAAATGGATTTGCTTAAGCACCTCATATTTTTGGTAAAAGGACACACATAAGCCTTATGTCCTTTATAAAACGTTCGAATAGGTGACGAAGGGCCACACATGAGCCCTTCGAACAATAATCACCTAAATTCAAGTTATCTGGAAAATATAAAACGTTTGAATGGGTGACAAAGGGCCACACATGAGCCCTTCGAAAAATAATCACCTAAATTCATGTTTTCAAGAAAATATAAAACGTTCAAATGGGTGACGAAGGGCCACACATGAGCCCTCCGAACAATAATCACCTAAATTCACGTTATCAAGAAAATATAAAACGTTCGAATGGGTGACGAAGGGCCACACATGAGCCCTTCGAACAATAATCACCTAAATTCACGTTATCAAGAAAATATAAAACGTTCGAATGGGTGACGAAGGGCCACGCATGAGCCCTTCGAAAAATAATCACCTAAATTTACGTTATCAAGAAAATATAAAACGTTCGAATGGGTGACAAAGGGCCACACATGAACCCTTCGGAAAATAATCACCTAAATTCACATTATCAAGAAGTTATAAAAACGTTCAAATGGGTGACGAAGGGCCACACATGAGCCCTCCAAAACTAACACCTAAATTCACGTTAACAAGAAAGCATAAACGTTTGAAAGGCGATGAAGAGCCACACATGAGACCTTCAGAGATAGCACCTGAACTCACGTCATCTTTCTAAAGGTTTCAAATAAAAACCTAAATACAAAGTAGCTCACATACGAGCAACAAAATGCTTGGTCAAAAACTACCAGCAAAAGGAAAGGGCCTATAGGCCATACATAAACTTCATGGTAGATCGTTTGCAACAGCAAGACATTAAATTGACACCTATCAACAAAGAAGTCACGGGTACACACCACCGGATATACAAAATAACCATACTGCTACTTAACCTTTGAAGACGAAGGCTTGGAACGAGATTCAAAAAGGATTGGTCGAAGCGATGGAGGTTTCTTTGACAATAGCTGCTCCAGAGAAGCATACGGATTGACCACATATTCAACTAAGAAGGGATATGAAACATTTGCTAAAGCATCACCAGCTCGATCATACTCTTCTTTTGACGAAGGCCGATAGCCTGACATTTTCTCTAAAACAAATGGCTCTTCCATAACAGCCACTTCTTCGAAAGCTTGACATCGACCATAAATAATGGAAGACTTAACAAGCTCCGCTATAAGCACACCTAAATCATCACTGCGAACAAGTTTCATAGCTGCGTCCGGGATGACTTTGGAAACAACAGCGGCTCTATCATGCTTCAAGCTGTCTACCTCCTGCAACAATTGAATTTCAGAAGACTTGAGCTTCTCCCTTTCAGACTCAATACCTTTGATTTTAGCCCAAAGAGAAGACAAAGTCTGTTCATAATTAACCCATTTTCTCTCCTCAAATATAAGCCTATTATACTCACTATGAAGACCATCCACTTGTCCCTGCAAAACTTTGATCTCAGCACGCATATCAGAGACAAGAGGATCCTTATCCAAATCCTGAAGAGCCTCATTACACTTCCTTTCTAGTCCAGCATAAGCCCTATCCTTGTCAAGCTCTTGTGCTTGAATAGCATCATACGAAGTTTTGGCCTTGTGAAGTGCAGAAATAAGTTCTCGAGTCCTACTGTTCAACACATTGTCAAGAATAGCCTGCCGCATATAGGCCCTATCATGAATATCACAAAGCTGCTCTATGCTTATCTCCCTAAGACGTTGTTTCCAAGATGGAGGAGTAACATGTGCAACAACCCAATGGCAGTCTGTTGCATCCCTTAACTCTTTAGCTGAAGGAAATTCTGTAAACAAAAGCAAAGAAAAAATGATGACATTGTCAAAAAATCACATAATAGTCCATTTTGAAGAAGACCAGAGCATACCATGGATATCAGGATCGCTGTCAACATCCAGAGGAGTAGAAGCCTCACCAGCAACCTTACTAGCTTGGGCAGGCACTTTTTGAACCTTCAGAGGCAAGGCCTTCCCAGAGACACCAGAAGCAACCTTCCTCTTGCCAAGAATTTTGAGTTTTTTACTAGCCCCAAGGTGCAGAGGCAAAGATGGACCAACTAAAGTTTGCTCATCCTCCCCGTAGGAGGGATCATCAGAATCAGCAACATTCTCAACAATATTTGAGGGGTAAACAGAAGACAGGGGAGTAGCACCAATCACGGGAGCATCATTGTTCATAGATTTTTTAGATGGAGAGTTTTGACCCCCCCCAACACCCTCCGCAGGTAAAAAATTCAACTCACCATCAACCTCTTCAAGCATAAAACTCCTGAAGTCCATTTCTGCAAAAAACCGATGTTAATAAAACGAAAGAAGAAATGAGTGAAACAACGAGATACATAAAGAAACAAATATACCCTGTCCCCGGTGATAAATGATAGGCCTCTTAGGACTGTGTTTCCAAGTGGTCTTCAGACCTGCTAGATAGACAATGAGGTCTGGAAAAGTTTGAATAGTACAAGGATACGTGGCTATCTAGTCTTATAAAGGATCCATTTCTGGATGCAAAGGAACTTTATCCTTGAAGGATTTTTTGTCTAATTTATTTTTACCAAAAAGAAGCTTTGGATAGTCAAAAGGGATGATTTTGTTCTTAATGTAGAAGAAACTATCTTTCCAATTCCCTAAATGGGTTATGGGTATAATAAGGGCCTTGGGGACATCAGCACCCCCCCCATTAGAAAGAGTCAACTAGTCACCAGCAGGACCAAGGTTTAAAAAAGACCGAAGGAGATCGACAGTAGGCTTACCCCCATAAGCTTTGCACATCACAACAAAAGTGATCAATTTCACCATACCAAAAGTATTAAAACAGGATATGTGTACTTTGAAATAATTCAAGACTTCACATATGAAAGGAGGAATAGGAAGCCTTAAATTGGAAAGGGAAAAATGATGAGTATACAGACCAACGTAACCTAAAGGGGCATCTAATATGGTCTGTGACTTCTAGGGAAGAATAACCTTGACATCCTGGGGAATTTCAAAGTCAATAACAAATTGATTCAGTTTTTCTCTCGTTAGCGTACATGTTTGAGAGGCGAAAGTAATTTTGGAATCCATAGAAGGAAGGAAGAAGAAGCAGTTACCTTACGGAGAATAATCTATAGTTAGCAACGAATGAAAAGGTAAAAGTTGAATATGAAGTAACTATCCTTATATACTAACGAAGGGAAAAAATTGGCCCATACACGTGTCTGATAGGATTGATAAAGATGTTTGAAATTTAAAGAAGAGCCTACATTTCTCGAGAAGGACCTTTCTTTATCTGTTACTCAACTAACTCCCTTGTTAAGAGGAAGTAGCATTCAATGTACATTTCAAGCATAAGTCTCGAGTATGGCTTATGATTTTGTTTGCATATTGATAGTCGAAAGCAATACATACATAGATGTATACATTACATTCGACTAGGGGGCTTGATGACGTACCCTCATCTCCGGATCGAAGGTCTCCCCTTCGAAGCCCGAATGGGATCTTCTCCAAATTACAACCAATAACCTTTGAATGGTTTTGAGTGGCATAAAACTACCTTCAGGGTGGTTACCAGTATGGGAATCCGCCACGCGAAGCCCTACACCCTTCGCGATGGGTCTTCGATGAAACTAGAGCGAAGGTCAGACAGTCAAACCTCATTCTCCATCTCTATCAGGGTTTTTCTACCAAAATAGAGAACGTGGTACACAACCCCAAGAATCACCCCTTAAATCGTGGGACACCCCCATGATCACCAGTCTTTATGCTAAGCCTCGTCCCATCTTATTTTTACACCTATAAATAGATGGTAAGGGCTACAAGTATGGCTAGAACTTTTCACACACTTACTTACGCTATCATACTTTACCAAATATAAAGCACATACTTACTCTCACACTAAAGGTGATTCAGAGGCACCCCCTGTACTTCATTTAACGTAGTGTTTTCATTTGTGTTGACACAGGTTATTTCAAGGCTTGGCAACTCAACAATCACTCAAAGAACTCTTTGATCTCATCGAAGCCTGATCGTGCCCATATTTGCATAATCATTCATCATCAGCATCTTATGTATCACTGATATGATCATTTCATCATCAGCATCTTGTGTATCACTGATATGATCATCGCCTTCATCATCAACATCACCATCTTTATCATCCTTCTTAACATCATCATTATCATCATTTTCATCATCAGAATATTCACTGTCTTATTCATCTCCCTATTCTAGAATAACCTTCTCTTCAGTTATTCCCTTATTCTCTTGGAACCCTGGTTTAACACCAGTTCCTTTACTTGAGGTAGCAGAGATGACTGTGGACTCATTGGGAACCCCTGGTTTACTACCAGTTCCTTCATTTGAGCCTTCAGGACCAGGTTGTCTCTTGCTTGACTTCTTACTTTCTTTAAGATCTTGCATAATGTCTACATCCTCTTTTTCTTCTTAAGTAAGAGATGGAGCACCTTTAAGCTTAGACTTTAAAGTGGCGGGTTTTGATTTTGGAGAACTTGGAGTGTCTTGAATGACTACACTCATAGAACTTCTGCCTCCAGACTTCTTCTTAGCAAATTCAGGGACAAATTCAGTCACGATCCTTGCATGAGTAGTATGGACTTTCCTTGCTGCTTCTGCTTCTTCAGTTTCAAGTTTGATATATCGGGTTTACTCCATCAGTGATCACTTTAAATAGCCCTTGAATCTTTGCCTATCTTCTTTTTGAAAGCTTGAAACAGTCATCTTTCTTGAAAATCTTTTTGTTAGGCCATGCCGAGAAGACAAATGTTATAACCGCAGAGAAAATCATCGCTTTAACTTGTGGCTTTTGGGTGCATTTCTTCAGCCACATGGGGGAAGAGATATCTTGTGAATCTTAGTATGCATTATTTGAATTTCCAGGGGAAGAGTTATGAGAAGAATTATTCAAGCGTAAGAAAATACATTGCTGATCCAGATTATGTTTTCCCCGAACCGTCAATCACTAAGCTTATTCTTAAAGAAGCAGTAATATTTGATGTGGTATCCTACTAATTCTACTGTGTACTTAATTATTCTAAGCTTGTGAGAAAGCTTTGAAACTGCTCAAGAGAGGATTGCTAGTTTGGGGGAAGCTTTGAAAGCTTCTAAATCAAGAATATACGGCATGAATTAGGGGGAAGCTAATTCAGAAGCTTCTCTTTAACCAGAAGTGTATGGGTTACTTAGTTTGTGCCTATTACAGTATTTCTCCTACAAGGTACTACAAAGATTATGCATGTTGGAGTGGAGACTTGAAATCAAAGACAACAGAAGACATCATCAGCATTGGAAGTTTCGTGGAAGTTCTTGTTCTTAATCAATATGTAATTGTTAGGAAAATATTATAAGTATTTATGTATATCATCCCATGGGGAAAGATTGTTAGGATTTCATTTTATGGGACGACATTTACAGAATTACCATAGTTTATAATAGCATCATACGCAAGGACTAGAATAGATATTCTTGTATACTTAGCATACGTGTGTGCTATAAATACCCCTCCAAGGCTTCCATGGAGGGGTTGAGACTCTTGTATCTTTTACACTTTCATTCTATTTTACACTTTTGTTTCTCTCTATACTCTCTCTCACTAGAATAATGACTATCTTATGGTTTGAGTCTCCCCGACCACCGCATGTTTCATTCATTCCAAGGGAAACACATTTTGCTTCATTCAAAGCAACTTAATTTAAGTTTTACCAATTAAAAACTTGAAAGCACTTTAATAATCATCACATATCAATCATTAATATCACAGAAACACTTATCACTTAATTTAAATGATGTGCGGTTGTCGTAGGACTTCTACACGAGAAGTTTTACAACTCCCTAGGCAGTGCATCTAATCGTTGTAGTGTAGTATAGGCAAGACTCGGGGTTGTTTATCGTTCACTCGGGGAATAGGTTGGGAAGGCTTGATCACGGTCTAATAGAATTCTAAGGGTTGAAGGAAGATTATTTTTGTATTTTATGAAAGCAAGTAGTCATATAATTGAGAGTGGTTTGGTTTTAGCTATTAAACTAAATAATAATCTAAACTACTGGTGATAACAATAAGATAAAAGATTGTGCTTATTTAATCATGTATTACTCCCTAGATTGCTTTTCCTAGTGTTGTTGCCTTGTCACACTTTTGATGATCTATGTAATTATTTCCTAAAGCATGAATGAATTACACGAACCCGCCGTCTACTTAGTATGCTGCTAGAGCAACGCACATGCAAGGTAGTATGAAGACTATTACCCGATGGTATCCTTTCTACACAATCACGTTTCCCTAGACATATCAACAGCGATGCAGACAAAAGCTGGTTTTCTAAGACCTAACGTGCGACACCCCATGAATTTCCGTTCAATAATTTAGTCGTTTCCAGTCAATAATTTGAATTTTTAAAAGTTTTGTTTAACTTTTTCGTTTAACCGGGAAGTTGTTTCGTTATTATCTAAGAATCATTACCGGGAGCGAACCAGGACGCCAAACGTTGTAGTATTTTGGCAATAGCCACGTTTTATATTTTAGAGCAATATTTAAAATTTCATAATTTTCGGAGATACCGTTATTCGTTTTGTTACTTGCGTAAACCATGTTTCGTTTAAAAATGAGCATATGAATGGAAGGCTTGGAAATTAAATCAAATAAGGAGCACTAGCACCTTATAATATAGAAAACTAATTTGGTCCCCCCCTCCTCATGCATGCATGCGTCCAAACACCCTAATGAACCTTGAAGACCAAGTTGAAATTCAAATACAATAAGACAAGTTTACTACACATGTTTTTATCCTATTTTCATTTGATTGGTGGATCAAATTGGTCCCCTCTCCCTTCCTTGTCCTATCCCACGCACACACACACACTACACACTTTTAGTGTGTGAAGTAAACTTTGCATACATATACCACATTACTTCTCATTTTCTCATTCATAAAACACACACACTTAGCATTTGAGTTTTCTTTTCTCTCTTGTTCCCCTAGTCCACGAAAAACACACACACACACATAAATCCATAAACTTTTCATCTTTAATCAAAAACTCTTGAAGATTTGTTGAAGGTTTGATCATTTGTATCATTCGGGTATTAGTTAAACAACATTTGGGTTGTATTAGTCTTGTTCATCTTTCTAAAACCTTCAAACTTTGTAAGTCTTCAAATCTTTTAATAACTTGTACTTTCATAATCATCTTGATGCATACATACTAGTTGTACAACTTATTTTGTAAAAACAAAGATTTTAAAACTACATAAACCTTAAAAGGTTATGCCTATGGTTCGAAAATAATAACAAGAAATATAAGGAAAGTATAGTTTTGTGATCGTGGTTATTTTTGTATAATAAAAATGCTAGCTTATGGCTTATTATGTTTGGCTTATGTTAATAAGCTTTTGGAAAGCTTATTTTGATTATTTTAAGCTTATTGGGCTTATTATTAGTTCGGCCTAATAAGGAAAACGAAGGGAATGTTTTGTTCGAGCTTATTTAATTCGACTTATATTTTATTCGGCTTGTTTCTTGCTTATTTTTGAAAGGACAAGACGTTAAGCTTATTTGGCTTAACAAATAAGCCAAAGAATGCTTAAGGGGCTTTTAAGCCACGTCCCACATCAAAAAGCCCATGAACCGCGAGCTTAACTCATAAGCTTAAGGTTCGGCTTATGTTGTTTTGGCTTATTAAGAGCTTATGATAGCTTATTGATGAACCAATGACTTATTTAATACTTTTTGCTTATCGGACTAGTTATAAAGAGTTTTTATTGATCGAACTTGTGAAATGTAAATTGAAAGTGAGTTTTTATTAAAGTCTATGACTTTGGAAAACATGTAAACACGAACGGGTCATGCCGAAATTTTGTAAGAATTATATACTTAGATTAAATTGTGAAAATATATTTTTATAAAACTTTTCCGAAAAACATATTATTTATAAATGATAAATAATATATACTTAACTTATATAAATACATTAAAATACATATTTATGTTTTCTACATACATATTTAATTTAATTACCGACAGTTAAGCGTGCTCGTGTGAGAGAAGCACTAGCATGGGTGACCTACCGGGAAGTGTGAAAATTAAAGATATAAAAACATCATAATCGAAAGGTTTTAAATCATTATTTGGGATTATTGGGTAAAATGCCGAACAATATATATGTATAAATATATTTTACTTGAACGTTATTAAATGACATTATATATATTTTATATATAAGTATACCTTCGACCACAAAACCTACCACTAACGTTTTAATTATAAGGACAGTTACGAAAGTATTTTTACATAAACATTTGTACAATATCCGTATTTTCCTATCGATCCGATTCTAAGTCGAAACCTATATTCTCTTAGGTTGCGTTCATGTACCGTCATTCGTTTCCGTGTGATCATATTCCTAGACGTTTACTCTTTCACTTTACCGACTCGAGGTGAGTTCATAGCCCCACTTTTAAATTATTTTAAATAATTGTTTTATAACTTGGGGTGAGAAACATTGCTTGTTTTTAAAACTGGACACAAGTACTATACGTGAGAAATTCTCTGTTTACGTGTTGCCAAAGTAGCGGTTAGACCACTATTGCCCGAATTATCATGAACTGTTAATTTCTTGACCGGAGGATCGGTTAAAGGATCGCGAGTGAATAAATAGATCTATTGGGACTAATTATCCCTATCCGGGTAAGAAGCACTTACTGGTTCGAGATTTCCAAGGACTAACGGATATATGTCACGTCAAAACTAGTTAGGTGGTCTTTGGTCGGACACCTGAAGGGCAAGCCTTTTATAGAACTGTACATGCTATCTTTCAGTATTAGCTTCGGTGTCATGAGCTTAGCGCAACGTAAATACCTTTTTATGTGAAGTTGTATATGTTATAAAGGGAACGCGAGTGAAAAAAATAGATCATATTAGTAACTAAATTATCCCTATCCGGTAAGACACACTTACTAGTTCAAGAATTTCTAAGAACTAACGTAATATATGACCAATTTCGAAACTAGTTAGGTGGTCTTTGTCGTCACACCCATAGGGTAACCTTTTATAGCACTGAACATGCAATCTTTCAGTATTTAGCTTCATGTCTGAGCATATGCAGACATAAAAACCTTTTTATTGAATATTGTATTTTTTATAACTGTCGCATATGTTTTTGATTTCTTGTGGTCCGCATCTATTTACGTTGAACTAAACCTAATGAATTCGACACCAACTTGAGTTGACGTTTTAAGCATGTTTTTCAGGTACTTAGCTTTGGACTTCTCTGATGTGCTATGTGGAGTCTACGTGCAATATGATATCATCTTTCAAGACTTTATTATCATTCATACTCGTTGTCTTTTAAAAACTTAATTATGCTTCCGCAACGTTTTAAATTTCATTTCAAATCTTGTAAGACTTATCCATTTTTAATAAACACAACGAGTTATGATTTTCAAAACGTCCATTAGTGGTCATTTTTTGTACTTTGTGTGATGTATATTATGACGTCAAAGCCCCCGAACAAGTATTCCGTCCAGGCCGCCGTTGGGGGTGTGACAGATTGGTATCCAGAGCCAAGGTTATAGAGAACCAGGTAGAATATCTAGGTAGAATATCTAGGTCTGGTCTATAACCAGTATGTGATCCTTACGTGCTTTTATGTGTGCCTTATACGTGTTTTTGCTATGGCATATACCTGAGACCCATTGTTCCTTGAGCATGCTATGATATGGGTTTATCTCTGCTCTGCGTTTATCTTTCCCTGTGTTATGTTTCTTTGCGTTTATTTTTGCCCTTTGAGCTATATTTTGCTATGAGCTTACGTTTGTCTGGCGTCTATTCTTCTATGCGTTTACGTTTGCCTTACGTATATTTCCCCATTTACATATATGGAAGTTGTATATATGTATGTATATATATATTTTTTATTTTCTTAAGACATTGTGAGTGACACAATGGTCTTGTTTATTTTAAGACATTGCAAGTGAAACAATTGTCTCGTTTTCTTCTAAAATATCGTGTATAATACGATGGTCTTTAAAACTTTTCGCGACTTTACATTATATCGTTTTGCGTAATTTTGGAAACCCGTTTCAGTCTGTTGACCCCATTAATTATCCTACTATTCGACACTGAAGATGACTTTGAACACCCACCCCATACTATTGAAACACCTACGTCATCTCGTCACGCCTCAACTTTTCTTACTTCTCATAACTTCTAGAAACACGCCGATTAATTCGCACACAACTTTAACCCATCACCTCATAACATTCTATTTCTTTTTGGAAAAACAACTTTTGAAATTCGACTTATTTTATTTCGTTTACTCCGTTTGAATGTGAAGAAAATACCAACAACGAGACAAGGAAAGAGTTTCGCGAGGATCGAGCGTATTGTAACCCGACGAATTGCTAATGCTATTAAAGATGTTGTTATCTATGAGGCAAAAATCCGTGTAGCTCACGACTAAATGGATCAGGTCGTACGTTAGGAAACTGAGGTGTCAAGGAATGCCAACAATGAAATAAACGACAAAAGGTCGTGAGAGCTTACACTGGTAGACCAAATAACAAAATTAGATATGTAGGAAAGTTACCCAACTACAACAAACATAAGCTGCGCCACACTGGGCCATGCACTGTGGAGTGCAATAACTACAAGAGAGTTGGCCATATGAGTAGAGATTGTAGGACACCCGTTTCGATAACAACATAGAGGCCGCAGTGGCAAATTAGAAACCTGGAATACCTATTGTGAGTGTGGAAAATCAAGACATTACAAGAGTGATTGTCCAAATCTAAACCGTGCGAACCGTAGTTGAAAAGTAAAAGCTCGCAAGAACTCCAAGGTCGTCAGAGATAATGTTGATACTTAAAAAAGAGATTTCCTATCGTACCTAGTAGAACCTAAGTAGACTTTAACCGTAACCATAAGAGTATTGCACTAGTACTTCCTTGTGAATTTTGGGTATTGTGTGGATGTTTTTAAACCATCTGTTAATTTTGTGTCATGACGATTTCGTTAGTTACACTTCAATTCTCAAATAATTTATGTAAGGTACTCCTCAAATCTATTACCGTCTTACAACCCATTTTACTATTATTTTATAAACTGCTTTACTGTTATAAACCAACTGGATGTTATCCTTTGAACTATTTTAGTGTCGTTATAAACTAATTGGATGTTATCCTAAGAACTATTTTAGTGTCGTCTTATAAACATAGTAGCTGTAGCGTTATAAGCTATTTTACCGCAGCTTACAAACCGTTTAGCTGGTAGCTTCTTGTGTATTTCAACACCTTATAAACCATTTCACTATCATTTATAAACCATTCCAGCGTCACCTCATAAACTATTTTATAGACATTTTATAAACTATTTTACCATCAGTCTATGAACCATTTTGCTAACAGCGTATTAAACATTTCACTACCATTCTATAAAAGCAAGTTGTTACCATCTTATAAACTGTTACGTCGTCACCCTATAAACCATTTTGCTATCATTAATACAAGACGTTCCACTAGCGCCTTCCAAACCATTTTGCTATTATCTTATAAACCATTCCGTTAGTATTTTATATAAACTGTTTTCCTGTCATCCTATAAACCATTTTTAGTGGGAATCTTATAAACTATTTCATTAACATAAACTGTTTCACCGACATTTTGTAAACCGTTCTAATGCCATCTCATAACTACTTTCACAGTCACTTTACAAACTAACTTGTCTTTCTCTTTTAACCTATTTTGTCGTCATTCATAAACTCTTTTGCCATTATTTTATAAACCGTTCTACTAGTATAAACTATTTGGATGTTGTCGTATGAACCACACTAGCGTCGTCTTATAAATAGAAATACTGTCTTTTATAAACTACTTTTCGTCAGTCTACGAACCGTTTTGCTAAACAGCTTATTAATCACTTTACTGTCGTCCTATAAACCATTTTGCCATTATCTCATAAATTATTCTACTATCATCTCATAAACCATTTTTGAAATCATTTTTAACAAACTAAATTGTTTTTCATCTTTTAACCTATTCCATCGCCGTTTATAAGCTCTTTTGCCATAATTTTATAAACCGTTTCGCTAAAACTTTTAAAATATTTCGATATCATCATACAAACCACTTTGTCAACATCTTATAATTATCCTATTATTACCTCATAACTTATCTAGCTATCATTTAATAAACTAATTTGTTTTCATCTTATAACCTATTTTACGGTTATTTATAAACTCTTTTGAACCCTATTATAAACTACTTTGCAGTTGTCTCACAAACTATTTCGTTGTCACCTCATGAAGTATTTTGTTGTCGTTTATAAACTATTTCGCTCGTTGTCAATTTATAAACTATGTCGTCATCGTATGAACTACTTCGTGTCTTTTACAAACTATTACTTTGCCACTTTATAAACTATTGGGTTGTTAGCTCGTGAACTATTTGTTACCATATTATAAACCCCTTACTGTTACATTATATACCGTCACATAATTTTCTCGAAAACTATTTTGCTATCACAACATAACATGTTTTCTGCTATCTAAAATAAAAATAAAAATTTGGTGTCGTTATATATAAACTACCCTGTTTTCATTATTACAAACTGTTTTGCTACCTTATAAATTGTATCATTCATACCATATAAGATTTTTTTTAACATAACACCATTTTGACGAAATGAGCATATCATCATTAGTTCATAAATTATACATAGCCTGATCACTTATGTATAATTCAGGAAGGACCATGCTATGCTGGGAGTAGTCACCATAAAAATTTTGTCAATTTACCTTACTCCATTTTTCCATAGTTCACAAACAAGGTTTTTTGTACCATACTTTTTTTATCATGAAAATCACAGTCTTTAATTAGATGGTTAAAACTCCCACACACAAAACAAGCTTTTGGTGTAAACTGAAATCCAGCTCCCAATATTTTAGGCTTTGAGGTATTCCAGCTTGTATTGTTGTTCCTAAGGTTTTGACAAACTTTCCTAGGTTGATCAGCTTGCTTGGGTTTTTAAACATTAATAGATTTAACACCACAGTTCATCTTTATCCTCTAATCAGAAACCCATTCTTTATTTATTGGTGCATCTGCAAAGTTTTTCTTACTTCACTTAGAGTCATTTTCTTACACCTATTTACCTTTAAACTCCTATCATCCTTCAAATTCTGGTTACTTTATATTTCTCAAGTCATGTGTTTGAAAAATCATTACTAGTGAGGTTCAAACAAAGCCTATGAGTGATGTGGGGGAACATATTATTTCCTAGACCGCTTCTTATTGTTACCAGATATTGATTTCCAATTCAATTGTTCGAAGACATTTTAGAGGCAGCTGTCATATATTTTCTAATTTTTTTGAATCTGATTATGCTCTTGTTTTTTTCTTAGTAATTCTTCTTGTTCTTTATAGGACCATTTAATATTGATTCTATTAATTGATGCATCTCTTTTAAGAACAGCAAATCTGATCACAAAGCAATCTTTCATTTTTCCTTATTTTATAGACCGAGTTTTTCTTCTAATGAGCTAAACCCCTTTTTATTAGTTATTTAAATCTGATTTCAGGGGACTTAGTAAGCTATACTCTCAACTTATAATATATCTAGACCTTAAGATCTTAAAAAATTTTATGATAAGTTTTAGAGCTAGTTTGTGATTTTGTGCCTCGGGTATCAGAGAAAAGCCATAATAAGATGCTAAAGTTGGTAGTAAGCCTCCTCTTGCGCCATGTAACTCCAATTTAAATCTAGTACATCTATAGCTAACATTGCTTTGGAAGATGATTCTTTTCACATTCACTGTTCTCTTGTAGCTGTATTAACTTGGCTTCCCTCGTTCTACTTGACTTTAGGATTTCTGTACTCTCTAGCAAATATGTCCCAAACTTATGACGCAATTTGAAACATTTCACCTTTTTCTTGTCATATCCAGCTGTATCACCTTCTTTGATGGACAATTCTTTTTACCAGTTCTTTGATAAAACTTTTCTTGCTTTCATGCCTTTAGCAAATGCCAATTGCACTTAAATCTATTTCATTCAAAGATCTTCTTAATGGATTTGATCTAGGTCCTTCATGAACAACTTGAGACCTAAGGGTTGACGTGGCCTAGATAAGCATATACTATGGCATCACTGAGGCACATCTCTCAGTACTTTATTAGTGAAGCAGTACTAACAGGCAGTGCTACCAGTATTAACTATGAACTTTAGCAGTATTAACATCATTTGTACTACAATGACCTGAGACTAAGGCCAAATTTGAGTGCCGAGTTTGGAGCTAGAGGTTAACACCTCCTTCTTGACCCTTCTGGTTTTAAAAATCTTAAAATTGTCCCATGTAAAAGGTATCAAATCTTATTGAACCCATATTCTGTTTTGTTTCCTCCAGGACCAACTACATTGCATACCCCTTTTTCACTAGGGTAGGTCTTATTAAAATTTTAAGGTTTAAGTTCTTCTGTATAGTGATGATTTCACCCTAGAATGGTTAACTGGCTCAATATTTTTCTAAAGCCATGTTAAAGATAGAGTCAAGTGACTTCATGGAGTTAGAGCACTGTTGTTTATACATCTGCATTTATGAGTGTCTTTTGAGTCTTCTTGGTGGCTTTATTACCACAAAATATTGCTTCTATGGCTTCAAACAAGGTCTTGGCATCCTTGTGTGTTACTTTGAATGTAAGTAGGAATGCTCACTGGAAGTGTCATCATCAGAATATGCTTCGGGCTTTTAAGATACATTCTTCTTTAGGAATATTATCTTCATCTAGTAACCAGCACCAGTATTGTTGTAGTAGTTTACATCTTGGTTTTTGTAGTTTGGGGTTCGTGCTACTGGCTCTTTAATCGAGTTTACCTTCCTCTACGATTCTCCCAGAGGTATAGTCTTGGTAGCTTGAATGTATGACTCTATCATGGTCTCTATGTATCATATTAACCTTGCTTGAGAAGTGGCCAGTTTGCAAGAGAATTGTTTTGAGGTAACTTCATAGATCCATGGATTTTTTGATTATAGGGAATTTACATAGAGAGGGATCTTGTTTGTTTCTTTCTAATTCCGGTTTCAGAACACCCTCTCGATACCAATTGTTAGTTTCACTACTTGAATAGGTTCTTTTGTTTCAGTTTAGATAAATTAATCAATAGATTAGAATCCTTGTGGTGTGTATTTATAAAGACTATGCGGAATTAATCTTTTTTACTCAGAAGAAACAATCAAACAATGATCACAGAACTTTCCACTATATTGAATAATCATTCAAAACTATACTTTAGGCTTTGTCATAACTCTATTATTTGCAATATTATCTGATTCTATTGTTGTATATATTGTATATCTTATACGATGCCGTTAGGGTTCTTTATACACCAAGGCAAAACCCTAATAGGCTTACAACGCGTGTTAAGTGATTCATGATATCTATTACTAATATAACTAGTGCATTTCTCATAAGCCGAGTAGTACTTAACGATTTCATATCTCAACTATGTACTATTCATTATACTGATAGTACTATACATTCGTAATAGCAAGTAATAACTATATACTCAGCTGTACTATAGTTCTTCATCTAACAGTACTTAGTGCTTCAACAACATTTATCTTATTGTAGCTCTTTATTACCATACAGTTTATTTTCACCTATTTACGTTTTGAATGTTGTCCTACACTACAAACACCTAACACACAACCACTCTTACACTCACACAATTATTTATATATATATATTTTTATATATATGTTCAGGTTTGCGCTCATGTGGGTGGGAATACTTCTTTAAAAAAATAAGTAGTATACAATAGGCACCAATGTAAATTTATACAAGTGTCATTTCTCATTTAATGTTAAGTAACTAAAAATGAAATTTAAAAAAAAGCCAAAAGGACATTTTAGTCATTTGCATTCCCAAACCTTGATACTACGTGTAAACTATCTTCATTTTCACTTTTTCCACATTCTCATTACCACTATCTAAGATCTAAAAAAACTCTACCCATAAATAAAATTAAAAAACTGCCGCACCAAAATCTTTGCTAACGTCGAAATTCACCTTCGGTCCAAAAATCATTATCGTAGATATCTACTCTCGACCGAATTTCGTTTCCTACCACTCTCGTTCGATCATTCTCCTTATTCCCTGCGCCTCGTTTTAGTTGTGAACCTTTGGACCGCTTTATGACGAGGAGCAAAGTGATACATGTTAATTCTTTTGGTGATTCGAGTCCGTGACGGCGAACATGATCTGTCTCTCGTTACCCGGGTCAAATCATTGTTCGATATTAGGTCTGATCTTGAACTCAAATGGGGTTTTTTGTTTTTTCTGGCGGCGGCGAGAGGCTTCTACTGGAATTTATGGTTGTATCTGTTCTTCATTCGAACTTGTATCAGTTCGAAATTGTATCAGTTCTTGTATCAGCTCATCATTCGAAATTGTATCAGTTCTTCATTTGAAATTGTATCAGTTCTTGTAAGATATGCTTCAAGTATTATGTATTGATTCGGATTTTAAGTGTTGTGTAGCATTGTATTGATTGGTATTTGAGGATAATATAATTGATGAAACTGATCATGTGTATTAATTTATTTAGTATCAAGTATCTTTTTTAATTTAATGTATCAATGGCTTTAGTGGTGTATGTATTTATACATGTGTCAACGAAACCCAGTATTACAAACATATGAAAAAAATCTATACTAGTATTATTTTTATGATAGTGTATGTGTTATTAGATTTACATGAAATATCCTTTAGTTTAATAAAAAATAAAAGTGATTATGTATATTTCGAGACAATGAATAAAGAAATTCTTTTAAGAAAAGCTCATATACAAAATGGGGGGTCACATGATTTATGCTTTTGGAAACGCGGTTATAATCTTCAACCTAAATTGGTCACATGACATTTATTTTTTTTGGTTATTACAATCTGCATCCATCTAGATATATTTATTTTAGTTTAATACCTGATTGATCCAAATGGTCCACAACTGTGCTTATTATTTGTCTACTTTAAAAGTGTTTACCACAATATATACGACTCCGTATATATAATTTATATATCTGTATATTCATATATATATATGAATATATATATATATATATATATATATATATATATATATATATATATATATATATTTACCTTTCCTAAGACATTGTGAGTGACACAATGGTCTTGTTTATTTTAAGACATTGTGAGTGACACAATTGTCTCGTTTACTTCTAAAACATCGTGCATAATACGATGGTCTTTAAAACTTTTCACGACTTTACATTATACCGTTTTGCATAACTTTGAAACCCGTTTTGCAAGTCTGCCTACCCCACTGATTATCCTACTATTTGACTCTGAAGATGACTTTGAACACCCGCCCCATATTGAACACCTACGTCATCTCGTCACGCCTCAACTTTTCTTACTTCTTGTAACTTCTAGAAACATTCCGATTAATTCGCACACAACTTTAACCCATCACCTCATAACATTCTTTTTCTTTTTAGAAACACGACTTTTGACATTCGACTTATTTTATTCCGTTTAATCCATTTGATATTAAAGAAAATACTGACAATGAGACAAGGAATGAGTTCCACGAGGATCGAGTGTATTATAACCCAATGAATTTCTAATCCTATTAAATCTATTGTTGTTTATGAGGAAAACCCGTGTGTCTCATGACGTACGTTAGAAAGTCAAGGGGGGTGGGATACGGTTACACCACACCCCACACACACCTTGGGGGGGGGGGGGGTGGGGGGTTGGCAAGGAATTGCCAACCAACAAAGATAACGACAAAATGTGTGAGAGCTTTACATGCTGGACCAAATAACATAATATAGATATGTAGGAGTTTTCCCATACTACAACAAACATAAGTTGCGCCACACTGGGCCATGCACTGTGGAGTGCAATAACTGCAAGAGAGTTGGCCATATAAGTAGAGATTGTAGGACACCCGTTTCGATAACAACTTAGAGGCCGCAGTGGCAAATTAGAAACCAAAAATACCTATTATGAGTGTGGAAAATGGGGACATTTCAAGAGTGATCGACCAAATCTGAACCATGCGAACCATATGTGGAAAGTAAAAGCTCGCAAGAACTCCAAGGTCGTCAAAGATAATGTTGATACTTAAGGAGTGATAAGGATTTCTATCATGCTAAGTAGAACTTAAATAGACTTGGACCGTAACCCCTAAGAGTTGGACACTAGTACTTCCCTGTGAATTTCGTGTATTGAGTGGATTTTCTAAACCCTCTGTTCATTTTGGTTGTATGGCTGTTTATGTCAGTTACTCCTAATAAAACTTTCTATCTGCCCTATGTAAGGTACTCCTCAAATTTTATTTACAGTCTTACAAACTCATTTAGATTATTATTTTATATAACCATTCCAGCATCACCTACATTAAAAACTATTTTATAGACTTTAATAAAACTATTTTAACATTAGTCTATGAACCATTTTGCTGACAGCGTATTTAACCATTTTACTCACATTCTATAAAAGCATTTTTTTACCCTTCTTATTAACTGTTAGTCCGTCACACTATAAAACAATTTTGCTTATCATTAAATTTAAGATGTTCAATAGCGCCTTAAGGACCATTTTTGCTATTAATCTTTATAAAACCATTTAGCTTGTATTGTATATTAAAACCGTTTTCCTGACCACTCCTTTAATCATTTTTGTTTGGGAATTTATAACTACTTCATTAACCATAAAATTTTTTTTTTTGGTTTCTCCAGTCGTTTTTTTATAAAATGTTCTAGTGCCATCTCATAACTAACTTTCACTGGTCTCTGTACAAACTAAACGTGTCTTTATCTTATAACTTTTTCGTCGTACGTTCATGAACTCTCTTGCATTATTGTATAAACGATTTTATAGTATAAACTATTTGGATGCTATCGTATGAAACCTCACTAGCAATCGTCTTATAAACAGAAATTCTGTCGTTTTATAAAATACTACTCCGTCAGTCTTCGGGCATTTTGATAAACCGCTTGTTAATACCTTTTTTATCTGTCTTATAACACCATTTCACCATTGGTTTAACAAACTATGCTGATACATCTTAATAACTATTTCATTAATCGTCATATATAAAACCATTTTTTTGTCATGTTCCCATAAATTTTCTACTATCACGTCATAAACTATTTTCGTAATTATTTTACAAACTAACATGTTTTCATCCTTTAACCTATTTTGTCGTTGTTTATAAACTATTTTGCCATAATTTGATAAATCATTTCGCTAATACCTTTAAAACTATTTTGATATCATTCTATAAACCACTTTGTGGGAATCCTATAAACCACTTCATTATCATAAACTATTTCACTGTCGTTTTATAAAACTGTTCTGGAACCATCAAATAAATTATTTTTCTGTCATTTTTATAAACTAACTTGGTTTCACATCATAACCCCTTGCCGTTGCTTATAAATTCTCCTACCATCGTTTTACAAACTAATTCATTGTTACCACATGAACAAATCCGTTGTCTTTTATAAACTATTTCATTGTCACCTTATGAATTATTTCGTTGTCGTTTTAAAAAAACTACTTTCGCTTATCAAAATTATAAAAACTATGTCGTGCGTCATTCTTTATGAAAAAACTACTTCGTGTCTTCTTTTTACTTATACAGTTGTCACTTTATAAAGATTTGTTGGGTTGTCAACTCGTAAATAACTATTTGATACATATTATGAAACCCCTTACTATTAACGTTATAAACCGTCAAGTGTCACTTTTCTCGTAAATTCTTTTGATTCACTATCTTGAGTTATTTCTATGCTATGTTACAAGTGTTTTGTGTCGCTATATAAGATATCTGGTCTTTGTTTTCACGATACTGTTTGCTATCTTATAAACAATATTGTATATACCCTGTAACTTGAGAAAACTTAACACTTTGTTTTGACGAAATGACACATTGGATCAATTAGTCCTTAATTATACATAGCCTGATCACCTTATGATAATTCAGGGCATGACCATTGATGCTTGCTGGGAGTAGTCACCTTAAAATTTTTGTCAATTTATCATTACTTTCCATTTCTATTTTCTTTTCTTTTCTCAAACATTGTCAATGGGATTATAATGTACTCGTGTTTATTAATATTTTGCATGCGTATTCATGAGTCGTGTTGGTCATGTGTACTCGTGTTGTAAGCGCCAAAACCAAGTAGATATTTCCCCATCTTATCATATAGAAACACCATACCCTTAGCTAAGAGACCGAATCCTACTCCATGTAGTCACGATAATTATGGATTGTTAGAATTTAGAACGTAACGGAGTTATCATTCTAATTGGATTATAACCAAAAGAACTAGGAGATTCCCTTCAATTAACTTACCTAATAGTGAGTTAGAATCACGTAAATTATAAGATTCAAGTACCGACAAAACTTCTGATGGACCTGAAGTTGAAGCAAAGGACGAAATTATTGCAAGTACATGAAACCTAGTTGATAGAAGCCTCACCTCCGCTAAGATTAGCCCTTTAAGTGACATCGTCCCATCTACTGTAGACACTAGGTACTCTGTTGAGTTAGCCGACGAAACAAATTTTTTTATAGAAGTTGATACCAACATTTGAGGTTGTGTACCGAATATTCTGTAATCATCTATTAAAGGATAGTCTTTTTACCATTGTACATGGTTGTTTTGACGTTATATTTGGTATGAAGTAGTTGAAAATGGTACCACGCCATGATCATTCGTGATAAAAGATTATTCGTTTACCTTTAGGTGATGAAATCTTAACGATCCGATGCGATAGGTTGTGATGGATATGCATCGATTATGTAGATAGTAAGCAGAGTTGTTTGTATAGGATTGTACGTTAGAGCGGGTATACTTGAGACTCGGAGGATGTTATGTTTGAAGAGAAAGAGTAAGGAGAGTTTGACCGTTCCTTCCGGTGTAGTATGTCGTATACTCAAAAGGATTGTAAGACCGAGTACCACACCTTGGGGAGCTCCGATATTGTTCGTCAAAAAGAAGGATGGATCCTTCAGGATGTACATCGACAGACGAGAATTGAACAAGCTAAACCGTGAAGGACCGTTATCTGTTACCTAGTAAAGATGATATTTTCAATCGACTACGAAGATTTAGCGTTTACTTAAAAATCGACCTAAGGACTAGTTACCACTAATTAGAGTTCGAGAAAAGGATATTCTAAGACCGCATTTAGGACCCGTTATGAACATCTCAAGTTTCAAGTCATGCCATTTGGTTTGAACAACCTCCAGAGGAATTCATTTGGATCTCATTGAATCGGGTGTACAACCTCATACTTGATATAAGTTCTTTCGTGATATCTCTATTTGGCTCAAGCAGAAAATAAGGAGTATGAGGAACACTTAAGTTTATTTAGGATGCTTAAGAATAAGGTATTATACGTCAAATTCCCTAGTGCGAATTTTGACTCCTGATAGTTGCAATTTCTTGGCCAGGTGTTGATTGTCAAGGCATTCATGTCGAATACACGCCAAGATTAAGGAATCAAGGAAATAGACAAATTCTAGGACTCTAACAAAGATACGTAATATTATTAGGTCTTCGAATGATTATGTTGATTTATCGAAAGTTTCTCTAGGGATATGGAAACCTCTAGCCAAAACTGACCCAGAAATAATGTCAAATATCGATGGCAAGAAAAAGAAGAGAAGCCTTTCAATTGAGTTGTAAGTAGAAACTTTTTCGTTGCACCGATTTTAGCATTTCTAACGACACAGAAAAAACTTCGTGGTTTATTATAACGCCTCGCATAATGGATTAGGTACTATAATGATACAGAAGGAGAAAGTGATAGCTTACGACTCTCGACAACTGAGAGTTCATGAGAAGAACTACACGACACACGACCTAGAATTAGGAGCAATAGTGTTTACTCTCAAGATTTAGGAACACTACCCGTATGGCATGAAGCGCACCACGTTTACAAACCATAAAAGATTACAACACATTCTAGATCAAAAGGAATTGAACATGAGACCACGTAGATTGTTAAGATTGCTCAGTGATTTCGATTGTAAGATTCGATATCACCCTGGAAAAGCAAGCGTTGCGGCAGACGCTCTAAGCAGAAATGAACGAGCTAAGCCTCTCAAGGTGAGAGCCTTAGTGATGACTATTAATTCAAACCTACCGCCACAGATTCATAAAGCACAAGTAGAATCTCTCAAGACAGAGAAAGTTAAGGATGAGAACCTTCATGGTATGGACAAGGAGTTGAGACTGGTCTTGATAGAACTCCCTGCACTAGGAGTAGGAGTTGGTTACCACGCGTTAGAGACTTAGGAGAATTGATCAAGCATGAGTCACACAAATCTAACTATTTCATCCACCCTGGATCGGATAAGATATATCATAATCTTAAGTGGTTGTACCAATGGCCTAAACATTGAAGCAGGCATCGCCACCAGAAATACCCCATTGGAAATGGGAAAACATAGCCATGGATTTTATCACAAGACTACCAAGAACAATAGGCAGTTACGACACGATTTGGGTAATCGTGATCATCAAGAAAAGAATTATGCCGACGTGAGACGCAAACCCTTAGAATTTCAAATTGGAGATAAGGCCATGTTGAAGGTATCTCCTTGGAAAGGAGTGATATGTTTTGGCAAACGGGGAAAGCTGAACCCTAGATATATCAAACCTTTTAGGATTCTAGTTAAAGTAGGAACCGTCGCTTATCGACTTGAACCTCCAGAACAACTAAGCAGATTCCATAGTATGTTTCACGTCTCGAACCTAAAGAAGTACTTATCCGGCAAAACTCTTGCCATTCAGTTGGATGAAATCCAAATCGACGACACACTCTACTCCATTGAAGAACCTGTCTAGATCATGGACCATGAGGTCAAGCGTCTGAAGCGAAGCCGTATTCCAATTGTCAAGGTACGCTGGAACTCTAAGAGAGGTCCTGAGTATACGTAGGAACGTAAAGACCGAATGCAGAAAAAGTACCCGCACCTTTTTGCTAATCCTGAACCTTCGTCGAATACTACGTTTTAAGCTTTGAGGACAAAGCTCTTTTAACGGGGAAATAATGTGACACCCCGTGAATTTTCGTTCAATAATTTAGCCGTTTCTGGTCAATAATTTGAATTTTTAAAAGTTTCGTTTAACCGGGAAGTTGTTCCGTTATTATCTAATAATCATTATCGGGGGCGAACCGAGACGCCAAACGTTGTAGTATTTTGGCAATAGCCACGTTTTTATATTTTAGGGCAATATTTAAAATTTCATAATTTTCGGAGATACCGTTATTCGTTTCGTTACTTTGCGTTATAACCGTGGTTCGTTTAAAATGAGCATATGCATGGAAGGCTTGAAATTAAATCAAATAAGGAGCACTAGCACCTTATAATATTGAAAACTAATATGGTTTCCCCCATCCTCATGCAATGCATGCTTCCAAAACACCTAATGAATCTTGAGACCAAGTGGAATTCAAATAAGCAATAAGACAAGTTTACTAACTACACATGTTTTTGTCTAGTTTTCATTTGATTGGTGGATCAAATTGGTCCCTCTCCCTTCCTTGTCCTATCCCACACACACACACACACTACACACTTTTAGTGTGTGAAGTAAACTTTGCATACATATACCACATTACTTCTCATTTTCTCATTCATAAAACACACACACTTAGCATTTGAGTTTTCTTTTCTCTCTTGTTCCCCTAGTCCACGAAAAACACACACACACACATAAATCCATAAACTTTTCATCTTTAATCAAAAACTCTTGAAGATTTGTTGAAGGTTTGATCATTTGTATCATTCGTGATTATTGTACACAACATTTGGGATGTATTAGTCTTGTTCATCTTCCTAAAACTTTCAAACTTTGTAAGTCATCTTGATGCATACATACTAGTTGTACAACTTATTTTGTAAAAACAAAGATTTTAAAACTACGTAAACCTTAAAAGGTTACTTTACGTTTCGAAGATAAATAGAAGAAGTATAAGGAAATCATAGTTTTGTGATCGTGGTTATTTTCGTGTAATAAAAATGGTATGTTATAGCTTATAATATTCGGCTTATGTTAATGAGCTTTTGGAAAGCTTATTTTGATTATTTCGAGCTTATTGGGCTTATTATTTGGTTCGGCCCAAAATAGAAAAAGAAGGAAGAAGTGTTTGTTTAGCTTATTTCGGACAAAACATCCAAGTCGTCAATCCTACTTTGACGTGCATTTTAAACATGTTATTATTAATAATAGGAACACACCTATTGGACATGTAGACTCAATATAACATCATTATCACAAGTGTGAGTTATGAACCGATGTATATTCTTTTCGTCTTTGAAAGGGATGACATTATTTTCATATCAACCTAGTGTGATTGAGTATGTAGATTCAAGATAATATCTTTTGTTATGGTTTTGATATAATCTTGAAGCTAGACAAATAAGGAATCCGATTTCATATCCAAACTCAAAAACTTGGCAATTAGATTCAAAAAATTATATCAATCATAATTTGAATAATGAAACGATATATATCTGAAATCTTTCTTAACCCTCACAAACACTCTTTTAAAAGAAAATAAAAGATTTTTCTAATGTGTTCCATTAAGCCTAAGACTGGTCTTAAGTATGAGATCATTTAAAATAATGAGTTTACTTGTTTCTTTGGTATTGTCGTATATTTTATATGTAAGAAAAACTTATTAGTTATTGTGCATAACATGCTTAGATTTTGACATATAAAGAGTACACAAATTTATCTTAGTAATTTTTAAGCATTACGAATCTTTTTCGAAACTACTACATGTTTATATAATATTTTCAAGCTTTTGACTAGAGTGAATATTTTCATTTCAAGTTAATGTTAATGTGAAAGTTTCTTCGAAGATAAAACTTCAAAATGAAAGTATTTTCTTACAAAGAAAGTTAATCTTTCAAATTTAGAATTACAAGAAATTCTAAGTTCATTTTAATCAAAATATTTATTAGTTGTGATAGTGAATTAGACTAATGCAAGCACAAACTACGTTTTTAAAACACGTTTTCCTTTTCTTGTATACTAATGTGTTATTATGGTCTTTTCTCTTGTTTAGACAACTCATGTTTAAGCAAGATAATAGGATGACATATCCTAGAGACTTTCTTGAGACTTTGATAAAATAAAAGTGTTTAATATATGGTGGTGACCATTTTATAACATGAACTAGTAACACGATAATCGTGCAAGACAGTATTTTTCAAAAGGTTTGACAAACTTCTTTAGCTCTCAATTCTAAGTGGGTTAACCTAAATTATAGGATTTACAAAATGTTGATATAACATTTGTAAACATAGTTATCTATATCTATATGCAATGCGAAAGCAATTTCTCAACTTAGTGCAAGAGATCTTTCATAAGATCAATTGACGCATATACATGAACATTAATAAATAACACACATGACGAGATTATGCTAATCAACAAAGAAGCTCAACTACAAATGCAATAAGCATATCAAAGATTGATTAACAATATTAAGATGCAAAGTGGAACAAATAATCATTTAGCATAACACATATAAATACTACACTTCGTTTTGTGTATTAAATGTAACAATGTATACATAGCTTGATTTTATTTGTAAATAAATTAGTTTTTTCCTCATTAGTAAGTTTGAAAAATACATTTACTTTCCAATGATAAAATACACCAACTTTCAAAAGTAAACCAACTAGAAGTGTCCGACTCGAATGGAAAGGTTCAAATCAACTTTTTGTGCTTGAACAAAATTTTAGTTTAGAACACTCTATGGGATTTTGCTTATTTGATAAACTTAAAATTTGAATTAGTAACTGAGACCTATTACATTGGAAAGTACACTCAAAATACTTCAATTTTAGTTTTTGAATCATCGAAATCCGACGCACGGTTTATTTTCTATGAATTTTTAAAGTTTGACAAAAACTGAAAACCATACGGACGGATCTACATGGACGGATCCAGGGTTTGGTGGATCCGTAGGTCGCAGAAGAGGTGAAATTTTGGCAGAAACGTTTATTTTACTTTTAGACACATTATTCACTTTGTTTCGGATTCTTTAAGAGACCTTCAATCTATTGTAACACATTATATTTAATACCAAAACTTGTAAGTACTAAATAAAGAACTTTTCATATTACGTGTCGCTTGATAGGAAACATTATGTGCGCTTGATGGGGAAATTTGATAACCAAGGATCGTAACTCTATTTTTAAAACCATTTGTATTGAAAATTGGAGCGAACGTATCTGGTACCAAATGGTGAATCGTAGAGGGGGAGGGGAAGTGAATACGTTCCAATTATAACTAAAAACTTTTGTATCAAACAACCAATCAAGTAATTATACTACAATAACTATACTAAAGATATCAAACACAGTATATCATCACAAACAATATATAAATAACACAAAACATAGATGCAATGCGAAATAATAAATATAAAGCTATAAAAGACAAATATAAAGTAAAGCGATAAGTAACAGAAAAGCGCAAACTAGACACAAATGATTTATAGAGGATTCGTCCTATAAGCTCTCCTCTTTGGCCCTACTACCACATCCTCGAGTGTACCCAAACTCCAAGGATACTCTCTAAATCAACAAGTCCTTATTTGGTCATAGAAAGAACCATAACAACGTCACTTATAACGTATCCGGTACTAAGCTAAATACCGAGTCCTACTTCGAGATAGAACCAACCGAACGTCGCTTAACCAGCTTTAATCCAGTACTTAAGCTAAAATCGGGTCCTTCTTCGGTTCAACGACATACCCATTATGTTTTATGGCCCAACATAACAAACCTTATGTTTTATGGCCTAAACACATAAACCACCTAACATCTAGTTTGTTGTATAATGATTGATACACAAATGTGTATAATGATGAACCAAGATATAATTGTCAATTAGATGTAAAAGCCTAATCTAAAACATCAAGATCACAAGCATGATGTTGTTGATGAAAGATGACAAGTCTCTTGGCTTGTTGTGATAGATCTTCGTATATGTAGGTATGTTGTGGATGATGATGGCAAGATCTCTAAGCTTGCTTGAATGGAGTATCATGTAGATTCATGCTTGCAACAAATGAAAGTTAGAAGCATTATGATCAAGGGTTATTGGGTTTTTAATGATATGATTAATTGTGTTTTTACATTATAAAAACTTGTTTTTAATGATCCTAAATATGTGTAATAATATGGAAGAAAGGTTGTGAAAAGCTTGCTCTAAAAGATAAGCAAAATGGTGGTATTTATAGAAAACCCAAAACTTGGCTGTTAAGGTGCTACGGATCCAGGGATGGTGGATCCGTGGATCCGTCTGCCTATTAGTTTGGATCCTGGTCGCACGGGCCAATTTTAAAATTGTTAAAAATCTTTTCAAATCTTTTAAAATCTTTTGCTTAGATCCTTAATGTACTTATAAAATCTGATTAGATTTTATTCTAGAAGGAAAATCAAGCTTAACATTAAAATGGTAAGATTTGTTTCCAAAAATGGTTAAACAAGAATAATTAGTTTTGTCTTTATTCTCTAATTATTTTGTCTTATTATCTAATATGATTAGACATGTTTTGATCTTCCAAGATTGTTACTTAATATGAAAGATCTTGTTTAGTTAAGTTAGTGATTAATTTTGTCCTATTGTCTAATACGATTAATCACATAGTTTGTTAAATGGGTTGATCATAATGCAACTTAACAAACATATCCATACCTTTTGTTGAAGCATGAGTAAACTCGAGACGTCGAGAGGTGTTGATGAATGTATGCGTTGAGTGAGTTGTGATCACCGCACTAAAGGCGTAACTTGCACATTTTACGTGATGTATTACAAATTACTTGTTTGTCATCATTAAAACCAAAGGACTTGTTTAGTTTAAATATCGTAATATTTGCACTATTACTCTTGCAGATATCGCACTTTACAGTACATGGCCCAGCATGTTGCAACTTGTTGTAGAAAGGTAAAGTTTCAGCATACGCTTTCTTCTCTCCAAGCCTAGCAGTGTAGGCCCTTGCTACATTTTGCCTCTTGGGTGGTGGTTGGGGAAAGCCTTTTATAGCACTGTACATGCTATCCTTCAGTATTAGCTTTGGTGTCATGAGCTTAGTGCAACGTAAATACCTTTTTATGTGAAGTTGTATCTGTTATAACTGTCGCATACATGTTGATAAACTTGTGGTCCACACTAATTACGTTTGAAATAAACCTATGAATTCACCAACTTTATGTTGACGTTTTAAGCACGTTTTTCAGGTACTTAGCTTTGGACTTCTCTGATGTGCTATGTGGAGTCTACGTGCAATATGATATCATCTTTCAAGACTTTATTATCATTCATACTCATTGTCTTTTAAAAACTTAATTATGCTTCCGCAACGTTTTAAATTTCATTTCAAATCTTGTAAGACTTATTCATTTTTAATAAATACAACGAGTTATGATTTTCAAAACGTCCATTTAGTGGTCGTTGTTTGTATCTTGTGTGATGTATATTATGATGTCACTCCTCCGGACACGTATTCCGTCCAGGCCCCGTTTGGGGGTGTGACATTTTGTATAGTTATTGCAAAGAATTGTTACTTAATCGTTTATATTTGAGAATTGCAGTAATTATGGAGTACTTGGTGAATATTAGCAAAAGGCGCGCATTCTGGAGCTTAAACGAAGTTATTTTGAAGATTAATGATTCTGACAACCAATGGGCCATATCCATTAAGGAAGATACGGCGTATCCGTGCCTGCACTCATCAAAGACCACAAAAGAGTGAAGCTCAATACGCCATATCCAGAAGATGTCAATACGTCGTATCGAAGATATAGTATGTGAATATTCTGGAAGATATCAAACGTGGTCCCTACTCCAAGAAACCCCAATACGCCGTATCCAATGCCTTGGATACGCCGTATCGAACCGACTCCAGACAGTATAAATAGAAAACTCAAAAACGAGTTTTAAGTGTGCTAAATCATATTCTCGATACCTAAATAATAAAAGTCGATTTTTGGAGGAGAAAAAGAGCAGAAGAGGTCGAGCAATGCTATCAATTCCATAGGAGACAACGTGTAATTCCATATACTTTAGTAATCGTTCAGTTTTTGGTATCATTCGTTAACTCGGTTAGTTTACCTTGGCTAAATAATTGCTTTTGTATTTATTATGACGTTTGAAGGCTAATACCTTTGGGTATTAGCCATTATTATGAAGATCTGAATGTTTGGTATTTGTTTATCTCGATTTCTTTATTTATCGTTGAATGCTTGTTTATGTTTATCAATTTATACCTGTTTACGCGCTTTTGTATGCGACATCATTTTCAAACAGTGGATCTTGCTGATAGACCAAGATAATCTCGAGTATGGGATAGTCTCTATATAGTAATTTATAATCTTAAGAACCATAGATCACAAATATTTTACCTTCTAAATTTGTCGTCTAGGAGAGCTTGGGTCCTTAACTAGTATAATTGGATTATTGCAATGGTTTATTGATAGTGTTGGACTAGAAGGTTGAACTAGATAATTCAACAAAATAACGTTCTGATTCCATTGGATAGTTGGACAATGTGGACTACTAGTGTATAAATCGCCAATTAAGCGGTCAAGGGGGTTCAAAGTCCTTATGAGCTAGGGTTTAACAAGATCACCATTCTTTTATCCTAAGATAGATTCTAATTAGCATATAGGATGTTTATGCTGATGCTTTTAATTGTGACATAATTAATGTGTTTAGGTCTTTTACTGGATGATGTAACGCCTAATAGTCTTAACGAATCGATATACCGCCCCTCGAGAGATAGAAATCAGTGCACTTAATAAAACAAAACAAAACTTTCATAATCTGGATTAATAATGGTTCAATACAATTTTCTTATAATTTGCGCTCGAGCCGCTTTTTATCTTTTGTTAATTCGCTTGCGTGGGCTTAAAGTGCCTTGGATTGATTGTAGTCACAACCACCATGCTCGGGGGGGGCGGGGTGGGGGCGGGGGATAGGTCTCCTCAGGATGAATGAAACACCATTTTCGTTAGAAATAGGATTATGATGACTCGGTTTAATTCGATAGAATTACATAGATTAGATAAACCGAGATATTAATTAAATTGATAGATTTAACCTCGCTTCAAGTGTTCGACACCCTACTTACCACGAAACTACTACCGATCGGGTACACTGCCCGTTAAAGTGTTATTTTTGGTTTAGTCGGCAAAATATAAATTTAAAACTTGAATCAATAAAATATACACCACACAACGACACATCAATAAACTTTATCATATTTCCTTTAATAATATATATTTATTATTTGAAAGCATGAGGATTCAAAATCATTGTATGTAACATTGAGAAACTGTTTTGCTTAATTAATTCAAATACTTTATATGTTAGGATTTGATATAATAAGGGGATTAATTGATGGCTGAAGAAGTTCTAATGCAAGAAGCTTGATATCGTCCGCTGAAGAGAAATATAGGGCACAAGTAGGGAGAAAGGGAAGAATAAAATGAAAGTGCGTCATTCGTGGTTGTTTGTTAATTTATTTACGATAGGTAGATAATATCTTTAAATAGGAAAATCCAAACTCCTATTATTTAGAATGAATGTGGATTTTAATTGTCTTTTAACGGTAATGATTCATTTATTCATTATCCATGGTTGGCTGATACTTTATTTGTATTACATTTCTGTTACGTAAAAGAAATAGTTGTTATAATTCGTGTATTCATTATGTGTTACATTCATTCTACCATTAGATTTTTCTACGGATGGAAAATGATGCTAATGGTAAGACCCATTAAGTTTCACCGTTATAATTGTTTTGTGTAACGGGTCGATATTGGTGACTATGTGTAACGGGTTGATATGGGTAATTTTGTGTAACGGGTTGATATGGGTGATTTTGTGTAAATAGTCGGGTGGTTTTGTGAAACAGGTCGATATGGGTAATTTTGTTACATGCCGAAATGGCCGGGTAACCCCAAAATCTTTTTAATTTAGGGTCTTAGAATTATATTATTAGGGTTATACTTATAATTAAGAAGTACTTAAAAAGTTATAAGATGCTTACAATATGCGCTTATGGACATAGTGACAAAATCATCAACATGATAAATTTCTAACTTATATGAATGTACATATATTCTCCTAAATAATGTTATCTTCTTTTATCATATTATGAACATGATTACTTAATTACCTTATTTCATTGGACCGTAAAAAGTAAACGACGGAGAG
>BQNB010038036.1:0-49023 GCA_026074375.1 Tanacetum coccineum | reverse complement strand
TAGAAGATTTGAAGACTTACAAAGATTGAAGGTTTTTAGAAAGATGAATAAGACTAAAACAACCCAAATGTTGTTTAAAAAATACCCTAATGATACAAATGATCAAACCTTCAACAAATCTTTAAGAGTTTTTGATAAAAGATGAAAATTTTATAGATTTATATATGTGTATGTATTTCGTAGGTTAGGAGAGCAAGAGAGAAAAAGAAAACTCAAATGCTAAGTGTGTGTGAGATATGAATGAAAAATGAGAAGTAATTTGGTATATATGTGCAAGATTACTTCACACACTAACAGTGTGTATGTGTGTGGTACGTGGGATAGGACAAAGAAAGAGAGGGGACCAAAATGATCTCCCAATCAAATTCAAGCTAGGAGAAAACATGAGTTGTAATCTTGTCTTATTGATTTTGAATTCAAAATGGCATATTAGGTTCACATGGGGTGTCTTGTTTGGACGCATACAAGCAAGGAGGGGGGGGGACCAAATGGTTTCCAATATTTTAAGATGCTAGTGCTCCTTGTTTGATTTAATTTCCAAGTCCTCCATGCATATGCTCATATTTTAAATAAATCACGATTCACATAAATAACGAAACGAATAATGGTATCTCCGAAAATTATGAAATTTTAAATATTACTTTAAAATATAAAAACATGGCTATTGCTAAAATACTACAACGTTAGGTGTCCCGGTTCGCTCCCGGAGACGATTCTCAGATAAAAGCGGGAAAACTTCCCGGTTAAACGTAAAAGTTAAATGAAACTTTTTAAAAATTCAAATTAGCGACCGGTAACGGCTAAAATATTGAACAGAAATTTGCGGGGTGTCACATCCTTTCCCCGTTAAAAGAGCTTTGTCCTCAAAGTTACGACGTAGTTTCTGCTACGGGCGTTGAAATTGGGAAAAGATAAGGGTACTTATTTTTCATTTGATTTTACGCTCCCAGGTGAACTCAGAACCTCTCCTAGAGTTCCAGCGTACTTTGACAATCTGAATACGACTCTGGTTTAGACATTTAACCTCACGATCCATGATCTCGACAGGCTCTTCGATGAAGTAGAGTTTGTCGTCGATTTAGATTTCATCCAACGGTATAGCAAGAGGTTCATCAGCCATGCACTTCTTTAAATTCGAGACGTGAAACATACTATGAACTCTACTTAACTACTTTCGGATTTCAAGTCGGTAGGTAACGGTTCCTACTTTGGCAATGATCTTAAAAGGTCCTATATAGCGAGGGTTCAGCTTTCCCCGTTTGCCAAAACATATCACCCCTTTCTTTGGTGACACTTTCAGCATGACCTTATCTCCTATTTGAAACTCAAGGGGTTTCCGTCTTACATCGGCATAGCTCTTTTGATGGTCACAGGCGACTTGGATACATCTCTTGATTTGAACGATCTTCTCAGTTGTCTCGTAGATGATCTCTGGGCCAGTGAGCTGTCTATCTCCAACTTCATCCTAGCAGATAGGTGATCAACAGTTGCACCCATACAATGCCTTAAATGGAGCAGCCTTAATGCTGGTATGGTAACTGTTGTTGTACAAAAATTCCACTAATGGTAAATGTTTATCCCATCCTTTTCCAAAGTCAAGTACACAGGCATGTAACATGTCCTCTAACGTCTGAATAGTTCTCTCACTCTGACCATCGGTCTATGGATGGTAAGCCATACTCATATCCAATCGAGTACTTAATGCTTTATTAAGAGATTTCAAAAAATGTGAAGTAAATTTCCCATCACAATAAGAGATGATCGAAACTGGCACTCCATGCCTTGAGACTACTTCCTTCAAGTACTGTCTTGTCAAATTCTCTCACATGTCATCTTCTCGCATAGGTAAGAAATGAGCAGACTTAGTGAGACGATCAATGATTACCCAAATTGTGTCTTGACCGGTTGCCGTCTTTGGCAATTTAGTCACAAAGTCCATCGTTATGTTCTCCTATTTCCATTGCGGGATTTCTGGTTGAACCAACAAACCAAACGGCTTTTGATATTTTATGTTAACCTTGGCACACGTTAAACACTTGCTGACATAGGTGGCAATTTCTGCCTTCATGTTGGGCCACCAATACAGCTTCTTAAGGTCTTGGTACATCTTATCCGATCCAGGATGGATAGAATACTTTGACTTATGAGACTCATGCATAACCAAAGCTCTTAGGTCACCAAAACACAGAGTCCAACTTTGATTGTTCAATCATAACGTTCCGTCAGCACTAGGTTCTAGCTTGTTAATCATGCCATGCAAATCTTCGTTGATGAAGTTCTCTTCTTTCCTGGCTTCCGATTGAGCACTCAAAATCTGCTTAGGAAGATTTAACCCTGTAGTCATAACTAAGGCCCAAACTCGTAGCGGCTTCCTTCTTTCCTTTCGGCTCAGGGCATCAGCCACCACATTCGCCTTTCCTGGGTAATATCGAATCTTACAGTCATAGTCGCTCAACAACTCTAACCACCGTCATTGTCTCATGTTCAGCTACTTCTGATCGAGAATGTGTTGCAAACTCTTGTGATCAGTGAACACAACACACTTCGTACCATACAGATAGTGTCTCCAAATCTTCAAGGCAAACACTACTACACCAAGCTCTAGGTCATGTGTGGTACAGTTCTTCTCGTGAACCTTAAGTTGGCGGGATGCGTAAGCTATGACCTTATCCTTTTGCATCAAAACCGCGCCTAACCCTTTATGCGAGGCATTGAAATATACCACGAAGTTCTCACTTCCCTCGGGTAAAGCCAAAATTGGCGCACTACACAATTTCTGTTTCAACAACTAAAACGTAGCCTCTGTCTTTTCTCCCCAAACAAACTTCATGATTTTCTGAGTCAACTTCGTCATAGGCCTAGCGATTTTTGAGAAACCTTTGATAAATCGTCGGTAGTAACCGGCCAAACCTAGAAATTGACGAATCTTGGTTGATGTCTTGGGTAACACCCAATCCTTGATGGACTCAATCTTAGTGGGATCAACGTGAATGCCTTCACTATCAATCATGTGACCAAGAAATTGTACCTTCGACAGCCAAAACTCACACTTTGAAAACTTGGCGTACAATTCCTCTTCCTTAAGTAGCTTCAAAATTAACTTAAGGTATCCTTCATGCTCCTTTCTGCTCTTGGAGTAGATTAAAATATCATCGATAAATACGATCACGAATCTATCCAGATACGGTTTGCACACCCGATTCATCAAATCCATGAATACCACTGGTGCGTTAGTCAAGACAAATGGAATTACCTAGAACTCGTAGTGACCATAGCGAGTCCGAAATGCGGTCTTGGAAATGTCTTCCTCACGAACTCTGAGTTGGTGATAATCAGATCTCAGGTCGATCTTAGAGTAGACTCTTGACTCTTGCAGTTGATCAAACAAGTCATCGATTCTCAGAAGTGGGTATCGATTCTTCACAGTAAGTCTGTTTAGTTCACAGTAGTCGATACACATCCGAAAAGATCCATCTTTCTTTTTGACAAACAAAACCAGAGCTCCCTAGGGTGAGGAACTAGTTCTTATAAATCCTCTGTCAGAAAGTTCTTGTAACTGAGTAGATAACTCTTGCAGTTTGGCTGGTGCTAATCGGTACGAGGCTCGTGCTATAGGTGTAGCACCAGGGACTAAGTCAATTTGAAATTCAACTTGTCGAGCAGGTGGTAGCCCAGGAAAATCTTCTGGAAAGACTTCTGGAAATTCCCGTACAATCGACACGTCCTTAAGCCGCTTTTCCTTTGACTGGTGCTCAGTCTTATTGGATGTAACTTGCACTAGATAAACTTGACATCCCTTTTGTATATACTTCTGGGTCTTCGTACATGATATGATGTTCAGCTTAAACTTACTTCCGCCATCATAATCATCACCTCGGATTATCGACACTTCATCTCCATACGGTATACGGACGACCTTCTCGTCATAAACAATCAACGCGTGGTACTTTGCCAACCAATCCATACCGATGATGGCATCAAAACTTCTAAGTTCTATGGACATTAGATCTATGCCAAATGGATGACCTAATAATCCTAATGTACAGCCTCTAAGGACAACATTTATTTCTAAAATTCTTCCATCGGCAAGTTCTACGGCATAACTAGTGTTTAAAGTGGATGGTGTAACATCAAGCAAGGCACTAAAGGTAGACGACACAAAACTCCTATCGGCTCCCGAATCAAATAACATAGAAGCATAACAGTTATTGAGAAGGAACGTACCCATGACAATGTTAGAATCGGGGTTTGCTCCTCCTCCTCCAATAGCGTAAGCCTTTTCCGTAGCTTCATTACCTCTAATCTGGTTTCTAGTCTTGTTTCCATTCTTGTTTCCAGTCTTGTTTCCACGGTTCTGATTTCTCAACTTAGGACAATCTTTCCTAAAATGTCCTGGCCTTCCACACTCATAACAAACAATACCCGTCTGATTCCTAACTGGGGCTCTTTGGGTGTTTGGAGTAACTGTAGTTGTACAATCCCTAGTTATATGACCGACTCTCTTACAGTTTCCACATCTCATAGTACACGGCCCTACATGGTGCAACTTTCACTTGTTGCAGTAGGGAAGAGATCCAACATACCTCTTTTTCTCATTGTTCACAGTTGTGTAAGATCTTGCTACGCTCTGGCCTCCAACATTTTGCTGCTTGAAAACTGGTTGTTGCTCCTGAGTGTCTCTCGGGTTGTTATCCAACCTTCTCTTGTTTTTAGCACTTTTAGCATATCCTTTCGGGTTTTGATCCATTAAGTTGTTGGCAATACGAATTGCATCTTGAAGTTTAGTGGTTCAGCAGCGATTATATTTCCCTGAATATTGTCAGGCAAACCTCCAATGAATCTCTCAACTTTGTCATCCTTATTTGGGACCATTCTAGTACACAATAACACTAATTCCTGAAATCTTCTGGTATAAGCGGTCAAGTCATTTCCTTTCATAGCCAAGTTCTACAACTCGGTCTCCATCTTCTGGACCTCGTTTCTTAGGCAGTACACTTCTGTCATCAACTTCATAAGTTCTGCCCAACTCATTGCATAGGCGGCCTCAATCCCAATTGTTCTCTTGTGGGAGTTCCACCATGTCAATGCACTGTTCAGAAGCGTGCATGAAGCATACTTCACTTGGTACTTCTCTAGACAGTTACTAATGTGGAATACCGTTTCCATCTTCCCGAACCAATGAGTTAACCTAATAACTCCTTCTGCTACATTAAAGCTAAGTTGCTAGCACTTCAAGAAGTCTTGATATGTGCACTCTTGAGCAGGCACAAATCCTCCGAAGTTATAGCCATTTCCTTCTCCATTCCCATTACCATTTCCATTTCCTCTATTTCCATTTCCTCCAGTTCCATTTCTTCCATTTCCATTTCCTCTATTTCCATTTACTTCCTCTTAACCACCCCCGTCTCTCAAAAGGGGTTCAAGGTTCCTGGCAGTGGTACGAGCTCCTAACGCTCCTGCCATTTGGCGATCAATTTGTTCGTTAATTCCCTTACGTGTCTTTAACGCTCTAGATTAGGTGTTAGGCATTGTCCTACAACATAACAATACATAACACGATGAAATTCTGTGGTGATACGAGGTGGTTAACGGGGTTCGAATAAAATAACAAGTAATATTATACGGAAATACAAAATAATAATAACTTCATGATAATGCCACGATTTAGTAATAATGCAATATGCAATAAGCAAAAGAAAATATCATTAACTTAAGAATATCAGACATAGAATGGTAACATTAGATTTTATATCATCAATACTAATGGTTACAACACGGTTCCAAAATATAGGATTTACAAATCCCTAATAACTAGTTACTACTAGGTGCTACAGGTCAACACTAAGATACTTAAGGAATAATCTAAGAACGGTAGCCCAAATGCATCCTGACACAAGTCTCAAGCCTAGCAATCCTCATACGATCATAAATCTAAAATGCCGAATCTGTCTCATCTTCCTCTGAACACGCAACTCTCTACGCTCAGACCGAGAAACTCTCTGACTCGCAACATTCATCATGTCTCTAAGTCTCATGTTATTCTGCTCCAGCTCTCCGATCCTCTCCAACATATCAACACTCTGTTGTCCTATCACTACGATCCTGTGTCCTTGATCCCTCTAGACACTCTCAATAACCTAAACACGACGAACCGGAATCTCCTCAGTATGATCATGAAACCTTTGAACTAAATCTCCCAATGTCTCATACGTGACCTCTACAACTCCCTCCTGAGCAGGCTTAGGGATATCATTATCTATCACTGGGTGAGTAACTCTATCCACTCTAACCTCAACTGGGCCTCTCATACCTGTCTCAATCTCCTCTCGATCAATAGCCTTAACTACAATTCTAGCATTAATCCCTCTATCTCTAAGTGCATCCGCATAAGCGATACACTCGTCAATCTCTGCCTGAATCTCGGGGTCAATATCAATCCCATCGCTCCTCACTACATCAACATCCATCTCTAAATCATTCCCTCTATACCTAGATAACTCAGAACTCTTATCCTCAAAATCAACTCCCAATCCAGCCTCTCTAGGTACATATGGCTCAAAACTATACTCCAAACAATCCTCTAAATCTGTAGTTGTCTCAGGACTCCTAATCCTCTTAGGTGATGGTAAAAGATCAGCACATGCAGAATATAATGCTCCGGGTATAGGCAAAGATAACAGTACAGATGCAGTAGGGGATCTACTCCTCTTACGAGAAGGGCTCGCAAAAGAAGAATCATGAGATGGTCTATCGAAATTAGCAGCAGATAAACGATGAATACTCGGTACCAATGAACATAAATGATGACTAGGTCTCATACCCGATGATGGTGTGGGTAATGAATGATCAAAAGATGAACGACTAGATGCAGGATCAGATGAAGCATCCGCAGAAGAATCCGGAGAAGTCTCTGATTATAAACTCGATGATGAATCCCTCAAAGAATCATCCAAAGAAAAATGATCTAAAAAACAGTAATCAACTGAATGTCTCACAGCAAGACGATGAGTAGGTAACGGTCCAACCCTCTTCCCCGCAGTCATCATATATACCAGCCCATTAAGATGCTAGCGGTACGGTCGACCATGTAGTATAGGTTGTCCAGGTGCAAGAACCATGACTCGACGTCGAAGTGCACCAGATGCAACAGGTGAACTCTGTGTAGAAAGGGCAGTCTCAGTGAATGGTGTATCATAGGTAGGTGATGGTGGTGTATCAGGTATATCATTGTCTGAAGTGTCATCGGTCGATGAAATAAATGATGAAGTAGCTGGTAGTGGTGGTATATGATCTGATGACGGATCCTCAGATGGATCGAACTCCGTATCAGATACGGGTGGATAATCAGGTGATGCGGGTATATAATCGGGTAATGGTGGTATAGTGGGTGAAACAGTAGGTATTAGTGTGGTATCAATATGGGTAGTGGGTGAAATCACAGAAGGTGTAGTGTCAGAGATAGTGGTAGGGATAGTACCAAACAAGATAACTCGTCCAGTAGATGTCCCCACACTCTACTCAGATGAATCTGATGAAGCTAAGATAACAAAAATAGCTATGACCTGCACAAGCAAAAGTTTATATAAATAACCTGTATATTAACTGTGCATGATGCGTGAAAGAATAATCAAATAGGCAAATGAATGAATGAATGAATGAATGAATGGGTAAAGGAATGCATAGATGAATGGATGAATGAATAAACCATTGGATGAAGTACCGTGAAAAGAATGCAATATAATTATAGTAATATTAGTTATACTTAGTATTTAATTACATAGTACATATACATATTACGTATATGTAAAATCATGTAGGGCACATATAATCACGTAGGATTACATACTGGTTATAGTCTAGACCTAGTTTATACTACCTGGTTCTCTATAACCTTGGCTTTTGATACCAATCTGTCACACCCTCAAATAGGGTCCCGTCTGATTTAGTGTCTGGGGGCGTGACTTCACTGAATATCTCAAGTACAAAGCATAAAGAACGACCTCTATGGGTACGTTTGAAAAATAAACACCGTTGCATAAATTCAAAATATTAATAAGTTTTACATAGATCAAATTTAAAAGATAAAATCATTAAAATGCGAAAGCTTAAATAAGTTCAATAACGGTATTTAAAGACATAGATAAATTTCTGGTAAACCGGTCCGGGCAAATAGACTTCACATAAGTCAAGCAACAACATCTATGCTAAGCACCTGAGAAAAACATGCTTAAAACATCAACATAAAGTTGGTGAATCCATAGGTCCAGTTCAAACGTAATTAATGTGGACGAAAAGATTATCAAAATGTATGCGACAGTTATAGGAGATACAACTTCACATAAAGAGGCATTTATGTTGCACTAAGCTCATGACACTGAAGCTAATACTGAAAGATAGCATGTACAGTGCTATAAAAGGCTTGCCCTTCAGGTGTCCGACCAAAGACCACCTAACTAGTTTCGACATGACATATATCCGTTAGTCCTTGGCAAACTCGGACTAGTAAGTTCCTCTTACTCGGATAGGGATAATTAGTCCCAATAGATCTATTTATTCACTCGCGCTCACTTAACTAGCCAGTCGGTTAAAGATGATTAACAGTTCATGATAATTTAGGCAATAGTGGTCTAAACGTTACTTAGGCAATACGTAAATGGGAAATTTCTCATGTATAGTACTTGTGTCCAGTTTTAAAAACAAGCAATGTTTCTCACCCTAAGTTATAAAACAATTATTCAAAACAATTAGGAGTAGGGCTATGAACTCACCTTGATTGGTGAATCGAAGAAGAATAATCTAGAATAAAATCACACAATAACAAACGACGGTTCGTAAAGACAACCTATGAAATGAAGGTTTGGTTTAATATCAGAGTAGTGACGAATTACGAATAATGCATAAGCATTTACTAGTGCACTTTTGTTAATATATTTCTAAAAATTAATGTTTGTGATCATATAGTAATTAAAATGTTTTTCGTAAATAAAACGAATAATAATAATAATATGTATATTAATATTACATACATATATACGCCTAAGTAAAAATATGTATATTATATATATTTATATATATAAATATATTGTTCGGCACTTTAATAAATTCCCGTATATCTACTTTTATCATTTGTGTTTTCTAATATTTACTAAGTATAAAAATTTATAAAAATTTCAGCATGACCCGTTTGTGTTTATACGTTTTCCAAAGTCGTAGACTTTAATAAAAACCATTTTCAAATCACTTTCAATCCACTTTTCATAATTACAAACTATACATCATCAAAAACATTTTATTATTTAATCAAAAGACCATTTGGACCCTTATTGGGCTTTTAGGCCCAATAAGTCTAATCTTATTACTCAAAACGTCTAACATTCAAAATAAGTTAAACGTATAGCGTCTAAGTCGTACACTATTAAATAAGCTATTAATGAACTTATTCAATAAGCTCCCTGTGGTGATGTACTTATGAATTGATCTTGCTTAGTTGTAAGAAGACGTGTTGTATGAATAAATCAAGACAACTATGATAGAAACTTTGATTGAATTATATCAAAGGACTATGCGATATCTAGTCAATGATACTAGAAGAATTCTAATAAACAGTGAGTAACACAAAAATTAATAATAAATAGATTACAAACTTTCAGCTAATATAAAATGAACACTTTATTGTGTTAGGGTTTATAAAACCTTGAAGCTTACGAATACTCAAAGATATACATTCTAACATTACTGCCATAGGACCTCATTTTTATACACCAAGGTGTCCTACAAGGTTTACAATATTTTCCTACACTTATCATGATCTTTTCTATAAACAACGTAATCCTTTTAAACAAATACGTTTATACATATCTTCTGTTACATATAAACTAATACTTATCTTATAAGGTGTTCTAGTGCTTAATCAATCTTTGATCTCATCTCTGTCAGCATATTCCTTCCAGCAGTAGTAATCACTCAGCAGTTGTAACTGAGCACAAGCAGCATTAACTACTTAGAAATTTACTCTAGCAAGTACTACATTACTAGCAGTATAACTTTTTGTACTAGCAAGTAGTAACTGCTTAGTTTATTTTTCAGTCTTCATCTTTGTAAGCAGTCTTAACTTTACTGGCATTGTATAAAGTAGTAATACGTTTAACACTAACACAGTTCTAATTATACATCATAGTAACTACCGTAGTAAATTTTATACTACCTAGTACTAATATTAGCATTAATTTATTAGTATTACCAGCGCACTAAGTTATGCTGACAACCAATAATATTCCCTAAGTAAGCAGTACTCTAAGAATATTTGAAGTATTTTAAACCCAACAATCATCCTCTAAACTAGATATTCATCAGCTGGAATCTTCAGTTTCATTAAAGTCTTCTCACATCCAGGTGGATGATTCAACACTTCATTGACCCTTTTCTGCTTTGTCATGAGCTTGAGCAGTTTGATAACACATCTCATTCAATGTTAGCTCTTGAATCTTTTTTGTTCAGCATGTTGAGATTGATATTGGTGTAAGGGGATATCTTTGTCAACTAACAAAAGATATGTAGATTTTTAAACCTCATTAAAGTGCACTCCACAGTTATCAAATAGCTTCACCATACATTTACTTTTGGATACTTGTAGATTTCTCCGATACTTCACTTTTTTTGGCCATTGTTTCAAACATTACTTTCAAATCACCCCATAACACTCTTTCATAATCCTCCTCTGGTCTTGTATTCTCATTTTTAGTTTTAACCAACTTCCAGAGGGTCTCCAAGTCTTCTCTATAAATATCCTAAAGCATCTTTATCATCGATGAATACCTTTTGAGCTTCCATCAGCCCTTATCAATTTAAAGTATCCCATCCTTCCATATTTATCAATCTTGTATTCAACAATCACTGGAGGCTTAGTAGCTAGAGGTATAGCATTAATTGCTACCTCATCATCTTTAACTATCTCAATATGCCTTTTCATCTCTGCCTCCTCTTGATCATCTTTTTCTTCAGCTTTTACATGCTTATCTAACTTCTGCTTCTTTAAGTTATCAGATTTAAGCTCATCTCCTGCTCTTTTAGAACTTCTTTTTGTTCTTGTCCAATTGCTTTTCACCAACTCTGTATTCATGTCTACAAAAGTGTTTACCCTTTTCATCTCTTTATCAAACATCTACTGGATCTCATCATGACTTTTTCTCTTCAGCTAATTGTGTTTGTATCCAGCCATGTTCTTCAAATAGGTAGACATTGTATTTCTCTTTTGTGCCTTAGTTAGTGGCTTGCTCCTTTTCTCTTGAGCTCTTAATGCTGCAAAGTGTTTCTTTCTCTTCTCCAAGAGTTCTATAAACAACTTTAACTTTTCTTTAATACTCAATTGTTCTTGTTCTTCTGTTTGCATTTGTTGAGCCAATTGAAAGTCAGCATCCATCATAGCTTGTGTGTTATCTCATAATTCAAGTAAAGCTATGTTGGCTTCTTCTTCCTTTAGTCTTGAAAGCCTCTCTTATTCTTCTAATTCAGCTTGTAGTTGAGCTTCATGATATCTAGAAACTTCTTCATCCATTGCAATTTGATCTTTTTTCTTTAAAGGTTTTTCAGGCTCAACCATTTTTGCCTTGCCTTTGTCTTTAGCCTATGGAAGTTGTGATACTTGTGAAGGTGATGATGTTGTTTTGAATTCACTTGGCTTTTGAACTACAACCCCTCTTGCCTTGGGTCTTGTAGTTGTAGTTGTTGTAGTAGCAGATGTAACAACTTTGGGTTTAGCTGCTTTGATTTCTATTAGAGTCTAAGCCAGAGTCAACTCATCAATAGTTGTTGTTGGAGCACTGGCAGTAGTAACTTCAACATTAGCAATAGTAACTACTTCACCAGTAGTGGTAACTGGATCAGCAGCACTAACTTCCTTTTCAACAACTTCTTTTTTAGCAACAACTTCTTCACTTTGTAAATCATCTTGTACATCAAACAACATCTCTCAATCATTTCTTTCTTGAGTCTCATCAATCAAGGTCACTTCTTTATCAGCATCAAGATCAGCTATTTTTCTCCCTTGTTTGGATGCATCCTCCTGAGCACCCAAACAATCATCATTAGAGGATTCTACCTGCTAACTGAACCACCCTTCCTTAACCTCTTGAGCCCTGAAGTTCTTGACATCCTACTCTTTTCTAACTACTTAACTCTCTTCTTTAAACTGGCAATCTCCTTTGCTTGAGCAGTCTCTGCTTCCTTCAAATCAAGAACCTGTTTTTGTAATTTGGTATATAAAGTCATCAATTCAGCAAGTTGCAATCTATCCTCACCACTTTGAGGTGGATCACAGGAAAGGGTAGATGTAGGTTCCTCATTAGTAGCCACATTAGGAATAGGCTCTGTAGGACCACTATCTTTCCTCTATTTCCTTCTAGACATTTTATTTTGAGGCTTAGATGATGATGATTGAGTAATAATAGGTGTAGAATGGGAATCAGTAGGAGTAGCTGAATTTTCACCTATGTCTTCTGGAGCTTGAACCATCATAGTTTAAAATAAGGGGTGATTCTCCTAGAGAAACCTTTTCCTTCCCTCTTCATATTAGCAAAAATCTTCTTTGTATGGGAAGGTGTAACATAAATCCCTTTATGTTTGGACATTCCCTCAACTTGTTTATCCAGGAACACTTGCACAAACCTTGGATACATAAGAAATTTAACCCCACCCTCCAAGTTCTTCATCATATTATTAAAAATGTACTTGGAAAAGTTTAATTTTTTGTTTGTGACAAGATAGATGATAGCAGATGCCATAGTGCTACTAAATTCATTCTAGGCTGTAGTCTTAGCACTAAGGCATTATAGTATAGTATGGATAAGAAATTTCCATTGGGATGAAAAATAAGGTTTATAGAATGTAAGCTTTTGTGTAAGATTTTCATACCCCGTGAGTGTGAGCTGTTCAAAAATTACATCATTTGGCAGACATTCAGTCCCTTCAGCATCTTCTAACATAAGATTACTTCTCACACTCTTCTCAGTGATGATCACCTTCTTCTTATCTACTAGGGCTTGTATCTGACGCACCCCATTAACTGTCTTAGCCATAGCGGTTACCTAGAACTGTTGAATGCATGATTCATATACTATAGGATTAACCGTTAATGCATACTTAATAGAACTTGCATTCAAAAATTTAATAATGCCTTCAAACCCATTACTTTCTTTGGGTTTTTCCAAGAACGCAACTAAATTGTGAGTTTTAGCAAACTTTGAGGTCGACATTATGATGGGTTTGGATGATTAAAGGTGAAAATGATTAGAGAGTATATCAAGGTGTAAAATCGATTGAATGAGTGATTGAAACCCTTAATCGAAGTATTTATGAAATCGCCCTCAACAGCATTAACTTGAACTGGCAGCATTAAGTTAAACCTAACAGTATTAACTAACCCAGCAGTAGGAAGTTATGCCTGGCAGCATTAACTTATGCCTAACAGCAGTAAGTGAATGCCTAGCAGCATAAACTAGTACTGGCAGTAGTAAGTTGAAGCTTAGCAGCATTAACTTTAAAACACCAGCATTAACTCCAATTTCATCCCAAAAAGCATTTTCATCATGAATTTTAATTCTTACAAGCTCTCTTTCTATTTTTGATCGTACAATATCTCTCATTTCTTTTTCTCACCAAGTCACTCTATCTGTTTTTATATCACACAACTCTCTTTCTATTTTTCAGCTCACTATATCTCTTATTTCTTTTTCTCACCAATTTACTCTTTTTATTTTTATATCACACATCAAGAGCCCTAACAGACAGTTTGATACAAAATTCCATAAATTCCTTTAGTTTCATGTTGTCCTCCCCACTTCTAAGTGTGTTAACTCTTGAGAGAGGTGGATCATTGGACTGTTTAGATGCAGCCTCAAACCTAATTTAAGCTTCTGTACCCCCCCCCCAATATGGTATCTTAGTACCTGGGACCACTACCTGAATCAATTCCCTAAGGAAAAGACTCATTAAGTGTTGCCATAGATTGGGTCCTATTTATGTTATCACTGTCTTGCTCTGCTACTAAGCTAGAAGCAGTAGTGGCAGCCCTTTTCCATTCTGTCTTCCCACTCCTTAATGACAGTCTCATAAGTTATAAGGGGAATAGATCCACTAGACGGAGATATCTCAGTGGTCCTTTTGGCTTTCCTAGGTTTTTGAGTCTTTTTGGGTTAAAATAATGATGGAATAGTTATTGGTTCAAGATTAGATAGTGAAGCAGTTGTGGATGTGTGTTAGAGTTTAGTGGGATTTCTTGACTCTTCATCTACATCTGTTTGTTGTTATGCAGCATTTTCATGTTATTACAATCATCTTTTGTGGATAATCAGCTTCATAGTAACACAATTAACCTCCCCTTAATCAATACTTCAGAGGTTAAGCATTCCAATACTTGCAATCTGATACTGAAATCTGCTAACATCAAATGCCTTTGTGAGTAAATCAGCAACATTGTGATCAGTGTGAATCTTAATCACTTAAATTCATCTCTTCTCATATGAATCCCTGATGAAGTGATGTCTAATCTCAATGTGCTTAGTTTTTGAATGAAACACTGGATTCTTAATTATGCAGATTATGCTTTCATTATCAATGAAAATCTTGGTGTTTATAAAGTTGTATCCATAATCAAGTAATTTATTTTGGATCCATAACACCTGTCTATAGCAATTAGCAGCAACAACATACTCTGCTTCAGTAGTAGAGTTGACAACTATAGTTTGGTTTTTACATTGCCATGAAATCAATCTTCTTCTAAGAAATTGACAACCTCCTGTTGTGGATTTCCTGTCTAAGCTAGCACCAGGATAATCACTATAAAAAAAGCCTCTAAGTCAAATGATGAATCTCTAGGATACCAAAGGCCCAATTTAGGATGACCTTTTAAATATCTAAAGATTCTCTTTACAGCATGAAGATGTGAAGTATTTGGTGTAACTTGGAACCTTGCATAAGCATAAACAGCAAACATTATGTCAGGTCTAGAAGCTGTTAGATACATCAATGATCCAATCATTGATTTGTATAAATGAACATCCATATCTGCAGCTTCTTCATCCTTGAGTAATGCTTTGTTAGTCTCTATGGGAGTTCTTGCTGTTTTTACAGTGGCAAAATCAAATTTCTTCAAGATATCAGTCACATATTTGTCTTGACTCATGAAGATTCCATCATCTTTCTGTTTTACCTGCAACCCTAAGAAGAAAGTGAGATCTCTTATAGAACTCATCTGGAATCTCTTGTGCATTATTTGTTCAAACTCAGTACATAAAGACTTTTTAGTAGACCCAAAGATGATGTCATCTACATATACCTGTACTAACAGGATATCACCTTTGTCCTTCCTCATAAACAAAGTCTTGTCTATAGTCCCTCTTCTAAATCTATTTTCTAATAAATAGGTAGATACGGTCTCATACCAGGCTTTAAGAGCTTGATGTAAACCATATAAAGCCTTTTCTAGCTTGTAAACTTTATTAGGAAACTCTAGATCTTCAAACCCTAGAGGTTGGCAAACATAAACATCTTCTTCAATTGTGCCATACAAAAATGCACTCTTCACATCCATCTGATAAAAAATGAAGTTCATGAATGAGGCATAGGCTAAGAAAAGTTTAATTGCTTCAATCCTAGCAATTAGAGCAAAAACTTCATCATAATCTATAACCTCATCTTGAGTGTAACCCTGTGCTACTAGTCTTGCCTTGTTTCTAACCACAATACCTCTATCATCTTTCTTGTTTCTATACACCCATTTAGTACCAATGGCCCTCTTCCATATGGTAACTCAACTAAAGTCCAAACCTTCTGTAATTTAAACTGTAGAAGCTTATCCTGCATTGCTTCTATCCAGCTTGGATCTGTCATAGCTTGATTCACCTTTTTAGGTTCTACTTGTGATAGAAAACAAGCAAACAGACAATTCTGAAAATCTTTATGATTGATTCTCTGTTGCACTGAACTAAACATACCATGTTCAGTCACACTCTTTGTCATCCTTCTAGTTTGAGGTACTGACTGTATATCTCCAATGATTTGTTCAAGTGGATGATCTTTATGAACTATTGTAGTTGGAATAGGACTGACAGGCACTGTTGTAGCCAAATTGTTCACGTCAGCCTCTGCACCAACTTCTTCATCATTATCAGAATATACAATCTCTTACAAATTAGGCATATTTGGATCATTAATACACCCACAGACTATATTCTCATCAAAAGCATTATTTTCTATGTCAGCAGTGTTAACAGTTAGACTAACAGTATTAATGTTGTTAGTGCTGTTGACATTTGCATCCTGCTCTTGATTAATTCTTGGCTCCTCTGTATTTTGCACCTCACTATCTTCATTCTCTAGATGTTCAGAATCCATCTTTTCCTCCTCACCTAATGGTTTGAATCCAGCACAAGAGAATCCTTTGAACTTTTAGAGAGTAATGGATCAGATGTTAACAATGGTAGCAGTATATACTTTTGATCAGATACTATTTTCTTCCCATTTTGACCTGCATCAATGTTTTCTTTGGTACCTGCATTACCATTAGTTTGATTCCCTACAATAACCGGCTTATAATTCATAGATATTGTTAAAGCATCTATATCAAAAAGCCAATTAGGTCCATTTCCTGCAATATTAGGTGTTTCTTCACTGAACTTAACATGCAGGTTCTCTTCTACTATCCGAGTTCTACTATTGAATACCCTGTATGCTTTACTATTGGTAGAGTATCCTACAAAGAACCCTTCATCAGCCTTTCCATCAAACTTACCTAGGTGATCTAATGTATTAAGAATAGTAACAAGACACCCAAATGGTCTCATGAAGCTTAAGGCAGGTTTTCTACCTAGAAACTAACACCTTATTTTAAACATAACAAGCAGTATTAACTGCTTCAACCCAAAAAGTTGTTGGCAATTTTGAATCAGCTAGCATAGTCCTAGCAGCCTCTATTAGTATCCTCTTTTTCCTTTCTGCTACTCCATTTTGTTGTGGAGTCCTAGCAACACTAAATTCTCTCTTAATACCCTTCATTTCACAGAACTGAATCATGACCTTATTCTTGAATTCAGTCCCATTGTCACATCTGATCACTTTTACTTTAAGTTCTATTAGATTTTCTATGCATGTAATAAATATTTTAAGGATTTCACTAGTTTCATCCTTAGTAGCTAATAAGAAAACTCAACTAAACCTACTATAGTCATCTGTGACAACTAGGCAATTCATCTTTTTCATTAGACTCTTTACAAATGTTGGCCCAAACAAATCCATATGCAACATTTGTAATGGTTGGCTGATTGAGCTTACAGTCTTGGTCTTACAAGAGGCTTTATGTTTCTTTCCTTTCTGACAAGAAACACATGTGTGATTATTTTCAAAAATCTTTGAAGGTAAACCTCTTACAAGGTTTCCCCTCACTAGTTTGTTCAGTGTTTTAAAATTTATATGCCCAAGCCTCCTATGCCAAAGATTAGATTCATCTAATGTGGCATTTGCAAAGAGACAAGTTAGACCTCCTGAAGGAATAATATTCTTTAAATCAACACTGTACATGTTATCTTTTCTAAGAACTCTAAGCAAGACATGAGTTTCATCAAGTAGCTTAAAGTCAGGAGACAAAACAACACATTCAGTGTTTGTAAAAAGAACAATGTTTTTCTTGTCACACATTTGTGAGACACTAAAAAGGCTAAACTTAAGCTCCTTAACAAAGTACACATCTTCAAAATCCAATTTACCAGTACTGATTTTACCTTTACTAGTGATTTTACCTCCTTTGTTTCCAGTCATGTGCCTAGAGCATCCACTGTCAATTACTCTTTTTTCCTGCAATTCTAACTGTGGATTACCCTGCACAAATAGTAAGAGAATTAGACTCTCTTGGGGACCCAAGCCATTACTGACTTGGATCTGCCTTGTGCATCAATATAATCAAATCTTTTGATGTTCATTGATGCACCATTTTATCTGGAGACATGGTCTAAGACTTTTTGTTTTGGTCTCCAAATCCAACATGCTGAGGCCTTAACAGCATTAGCCTCATTTTCCTTGTTATCACATACTACTACTTTTGGCCCAGTAGTAGTAACATTTCCCTTAACAGTATTAACTTTTTCATTTAAATTACTGTCTTTATTTGATGTAAACTTGTTAAAGGGCCTTCTAACATGTGAATGTGTTTTATTAAAAACATTTGATACTGGCCTTGCACAATTCACTGTTGGTTTTGGGTAAGCAGTATTAATTGGTCTGAAAGTATTAACTAATACTGCTGCTCTTGAAGAGTTTTGCCTAGCAGTATTAAGTGTTTTGAGGCCAGATTTTATTAAGACTGCTCTTGGAACAAAATTTCTTTTTGGATTAGGGTGAGTCAATCTGTGAGAATTTTGGTGATTCACCCTACTAGCATTGTTTCATACCGATTTTTTTTACCATTTTCTTTTCATGGAAATCACAATCTTTGATCAAATGGTTAAAACTGCCACATTCATAACAAGCCTTATTTTTAAACTCAAAATTACTTCCTAATTTCTGAGTCATCAAATTATTCTAGTTTCTTTGGTTACCTCTAGGACTTTGTGTGACAACCGTCAATTTTTAGAACTTCAAATGACTATTTACCCTTTGACTTTTCGGGTTTGCCTTGACTTTTGACCGTTTGACCTCTTATTCTTATATAAAAACAATTATCGCATAAACGATAATTTTTTGGAACTTATTTTAATAATAAATCATAATTATTATTACATAATTCTCATTTATAAAATTTTTATCTTTTTTTTTAATTTATCTGGCTTGAAAACAAGAACAACGCGTACCGACACGATACCAATTATTTTAAATTTAATTATCAAAAATTTATTTAATAAAAATATTTAATAAATTAATTATCATTTATTTAAAAACGTTTATTATTAACGTGAATATTCGAGTTAATGATTTATTTTACGAATAAAGTTTACCCTTGAAACGGTGTCAAGAATAAATTAAACGAACAATTTTAATGGACATTACTAAATATTTATGAAATATGGCCAAGTAAATACTTATTTTCGATGGAAAGATTATTTGGAAAACAATGGCGCAAGTTTCGTCTTTTGAATCAGCCGTTAACTCGCTTAAACGAGTCCCGAACCATTATTTAATAAAAATTACGTTTTCAGCCCTCTAGTAATATTTATAATACAACCCTAAACTATCTTACACCTTACATTTTTTTAACTTTCTAATATATATACAAAATTACTAATTTTTTTCATTTTATCACAAACTTAAACACACACAAAACCCTAAACACTCTCCCCCTCCTCTCTTCGGCGCCCCCATCTTTTCCGGCCAAGTTTTCTGGCCGCCACAGCCGGCCACATTCCGGCCACACCGCAACCAACACCACCAGCGGCCCCTCGTCAACCACCACTCCATCATCTCCACATCGCCGCCAACACCCACACCACGTCACCACCATCTACACCAACTGCCGCCTACACTAGCCACCACTCCATGCCACTCCTCCACCGTGGCTATAATATCATCTCCACCTAAACGAGCACCACCATATCACCCCATCAACACCGCGACCACCACATATCGACCGGCTGCCACCACTTCGATCCACCCTCGTCATCGCCGACATGCAACACCCTCTCCACCATAGATCTATCACCACTGCCGTCGCCACCTTCACCGTCTTCATCTTACCACCATCGTCACCCTCAACACCATGCCGTGACCAACAGCCGCCTCACCACCATGTTTATCTCCTCCACACCATCATCGCCGCCAACCGCCAATGCCATCATCACCGTCTCCCCCGTCACCATCTCCACAGTCGGCACACCACCCTCATCTTCGTCGTCGACACCATAATCACCACAACGACCATGGCAGCCGCTGTCTAAACCACCTCACCACCACCATTACTTCACCCCTCATTTTCCGAGCTTAGATGGTTACACCTATTGTAAAAACTAATAATAAATTTTAAGTGGTTTGGTTGTTTTAACTTGTCTTATATTTTTGTTATATTTAGTATTCTTTTGGTTCCTTTGATTCGGCTAGTAATCACGCCCGTTTAGGGGTGTTTATTTTTGCGTTTAACTGCCATAAGGGTACGTTTGTTTCTGTGACTTACTACCAAACAGGGGTGTTTGGATCTGTGAATAATAGCCCGTATAGGGTGTTTGTTTCTGCATGTATGACTTTTGGGAGTGTTTGGGTTAACAGCGACCCATTAAGGGTGCGTTTGGTTATGCAGTCAACCCCAAAAAGGGGGTGTTTGGTTTTAACAGCCCTAATAAGGGTGCGTTTAGGGCAGCAGCCCCTAAATAAGGGTGCGTTTGGTTTTACTTATATTTGATGTTTATGTAAATTTGACTAGTTAATTAATTATGAAACGCGTAAGTATTTGCGATATTGATTGATAAAAGTGGGAAAATAATGTATTTTATATACATGAGAGCGTTGTATAAACGGCGAGGTCATGCCAAAATTTCTATAAAATTTATATACTTAGTATTTTTCGTTTAAAACTTTAATTATTTTAGAAATCCGATAAATGAACAAAGTTATATAGTTTTAAAACTATTAAATTGTAATTATACAATAACAAGATGAATAATCAGAAAGTATACTTTTACAAACGAGGTAACTATTTTAATTAAAACTCGTCAAGAAAACGAAATACTAAATTATAACATATTATTTTATAATTCCTGACTAAAGGACAATAACAACCTTTGTTAAAACTTTTGAAATGTCATTCGAGACTTTAAAATGTGTGTTTACTTTCAAGTAATAACTTTTTATTTATTTCCTTTGGTGACTTACGAACACGCGTCGAATTATGTTGTTTTAATTATATTTTTCTCACGTCACTTATATAATATTTTTCTTATATAAAAATACACGCCGCGCATTATATACTTGTCTTATTTTTTTTACATACTTTAACTCGTTTTTCGACTTCGTCTATTTACATATTCATGTATGATATCTGCCACGTATTATATATATATTTTTATTATTTTTCTTGTCCTCTATACGTAATGTATACGGAATATATACCTACTTTGCTTTTACCTTTTCGATTTATTTTATTTAACCAACCACCAAACTTTTACAACTGGAAATCTAAATCTTTTATCAATGTGTCGAGTTAATGTAATCATCCATCGGAAAAACCCTAAAAATATATCATCCTAATCGAACGGAGCATAACCGTTAGGATTAATTGCAACTTCTTGGACGCGACAATATAATTGTTGATGCTACATGATTATTAGTTATTGATTGTTGCCTACGAGCAAGGTGAGTTCATAGCCTCGAATTTAAATCCTTTTTATGTTTTAAAAACCCGCGAGGGAGATACATGCTTGTTTTGGAAAATCGAACACAGGTGATTTTATTATGTGAACGTTGCTATCAATGTTATGTTGTGGCCCTTCCTTCATGCACCATCAATCACCGCTAACCGGTAAACGCTGATGCAATAATAATAGATCTATTTTGGCCTAACGACCTGTCTGGCGTATGTTCCTTGCGAGGACATACGGAGACATATTGTATTTAGTATTGGGAGTGTGTAACACTATCACTCCGGGTTGGGCACATGGTTAAGGTTCAGTTCGTGGCTCTAGCATCGTTATGATTGTTCTATAAACTAAACATTTTGCTATGCTTATGTTCAAAATGATTGTTTATAAACTCTATGGATTCACTCAACATTTTTGTTGACGTTTTAGCATGTTTATCTCAGATATATTCTTGCTAGCTTTGATGGGATGGAATGCGGACATCGAAGGGCGTGAACTTAGTGAACTTTGTACATACGATAAAATGTTTTCTTTTAAAGAAACTTAATCATGTTGCGGTTTATTTTGAAACAAGTTTTCATAAAGTTTATTGGGACCCTGTAACTCTGATCTTCTTAATAAAAATTGAATGTCGTTTATCGTGACTCGTGAGCTTGTATTATGAAGTAGCACCCCAATGTTGTATTCCGTTGCGTTGTAAATTTGAGGGTGTTAAAGATTGGTATCAGAGCACGAGTCATAGCGAACTAGGTCATTTTTCAAAACCTGGACTATGACTGTTTTCGAAAAAAATTCACGAGTCGTTCACCAATGTCCGATATCCGCGCGCGCAATCCTTTCCGATCCATTATGTGCTTTGTGCTAGGCCTTTGATTGTATAATATATACCAAGCGTGTGGTATAAATAGTAATTATATATATATATATATATATTCTTATAGATTCTAAACATTAAAAAATATTACATCGTGACTGAAAAGTCTAAATGCACAAAATAAGGTTATATATATGTTTACTAGCCTCAAGGCCCGCCCCATGGGCGGCTAGTTTCAAAAAAAAAATATGATAATATATGAAGAAAATCTAATATTAGACACATAAATAACACTTAAAATGTATTTGATTTATAAAAACTTGGAAAGAAAGATTACATTCGCATAGTTAAGATATGCGAACATTATAGGAGTACCATATCTGATGCGTCATTGTTTACTCTGGATTTTACAATATCTTCACCAACATTTCGAGATTTAGACTTCTTAGTCCAAATGTTACCAGTACTATGAACCCTTTGTTCCATGTGTTTGTAGGTTTGTTCCCATTTTATCAAATTACCATTCTGATTATTATAAGGACCATCACCATCGCATCTTTGTGATTTATGCACCTGTCATCGAGCATTGAAATGGTGTGATCCATTCCCCTGTAACTTTTGATGTACTTTGATGCCAGTGGCTACTTCATTGCTTGAGAACTAAATGTGATTAAGAGGCTCAACCGCATATTCATCTGGGGTGAGAGGGTCGACCTCTGGTGAAGTTTGAGGGCTAAAAGTTTCTAATGAAGGGATGCTCTCAGATATAATAATAGTAGTGTTTAGGTCTGCTTTCATCCTATTAGAGTGATCCCTTGCCTTTTGTTCCTTCTGTTAAATCTTTCTTCTTCTTTTCCTTTCTATAATAAGGTCAGCTTGTTTATGTCCCACAACATAAAAATTGGGCAAGTGTTAATCAGATATATATAACTAATCTATATACTGTACCAAATACTTTGGAAAATAAAATGTAATTTTGGCACTGAACGAAAGATTCTCCCAAGAGTTTTTACTGAAGATTGGCATCTATGAACACTTTCTAAATTATATATTTCTGGATCCTTAGTAATACTTGCACAGTTGCACCTACCCATCGCAGCATTGAGTTCACAAAGAAATATGCGACATAAGCCTAAGCCTAAATAACTACTGGAATGGGTTCTTTTCTTAATACAAAGTTCACTTGCAAGTTTTATCATTATAACAGCTAACATATATGGTGACTACAATTACATGTTAACCTGTTAAAAGATATTGGTCACTCAAATCATAACATCATACAGTCCAGACCGAATACGCAGCATAAAAAAATTAGTCTCATGCTTAACTGTTGTACATACTGTCATAACAATTAAAGAAATGCTAATCACGACTACAGAAGAAAGTTAATTATAAGAAACTCACTACAAAAATCATAACCTCAATCTCGACACTACTACTAAAAGAAGGTTTATATCCGTGACGTAAGCAAGCATACAACATGGTTAAATTTTAAGAAAACAAAAATGAATGCCTTAATGAGGAAAATCTAACAATCAAATCCATCAACACACTGATAGTCTTTTGTAATCAGCTTAGTAATTAGCAATAAATGAGCAGATATATTATATTGTTACCAACAAAGACTATTTGATCTGATCAAATTTCTGTAACATATGTTCAATCACAATTCACAAGATGGAAAGTGAAGAAAGCAATGTCTATTATGATTCTCCAATATCTCTTTACAATAAATAGGCAACATGTTGCATAATCATTCATATATAATATCAAGTCGGTAAATAAAACGTTGTTGTCACATCGGTATACAAAGCAATATTAACACTAATCTATAGTGTGTATGGGTGTATGTATGCAATACGTGTGTATCTTACTTACATCATTTCCCAGATAAGAGCAAATTCGGGAACATGGTCCATGTCAAGTGTGTGTTGGTCAAGTATAACAGGAAGCTTTGACAAATTACCTTGTGGATCCACATATATGTCAAAATACTTAGTGAAGCAACATGTGGCCTCATTTTAATGACACACATTCTGGCTTGGTTTTCATTTGATGTCCAAAAGAGCCAAATCATCTTCAAGGGTATGGAAAACGCTATAAACTTCAATTCAAGCCACCCTTCTTAGGACCTACAACAATCAAAATTCAATTAAACTATATACAATAAGAAACAATGAGAATATATCATATGACGTAAGTAAAAGTTGAATTTTTCCCTGTAATTTCCGTGTTATTCAAAGTACGCACCACAAATACCACCTGCTTTCTAAGATGCAGCACCAGCACTCATCCAAATAACATTGTTGCAAGCAATGACTGCACATCAACACATACATGCAATTAAGAAAACAACTTTAGCTCATAAAAAGAGCAGAATGAGACTTAGAATATGGATGAGAAAAAAGTTTCCACATCTTGAAATAAGAAAGTAAAACAACGCGATTCAATACCAGAATCACTATGTATGATAACTTACCCCATTTAAATTGATCCAGTGAGCTTTTCAAATGACCATCCATAAAAGCAATATCACACAGACCCTATAAGCAATCCGAAACAGCCACAATAAGCAGTCTGATAAGCAATCCTAAGCCGTCTGCAAAATAGAAATATGAATAGATACATGATTTTGCTCATTCACTCTAACTCATTGATTTTGCTCTTTAAGCCATGATGCATGTTTAACACAGAAATATGAGGTTCGTGCATAATTGTCATGAGTAGGATATTTCTATAGATCATATTAATTATTTTACTCAAACACTAATCCCTTTTTATGCTAAACACGTCCTATTTATATATAACAATTGAATCCTTAATTTTTTCATGACAATCATACAAATTGAAAACCTAATTCAATCAATATACACTGTTAACTAATTCTTGATTTAAATTTAATCCAACTCTAAAGTGAGAAATTACCTCTATGGTGAATATCTTGATACACGAATTAAATCCCGAGTTTAAGAAAATAAGAGATAATTTAAATCCCAAAATTAAAAAAAAAACCCAATAATGTATTAACATTGAGACCGAAGAAAATTCAAATGATAAATCTTACCAATTTCACCTGCTTGGTTGATTTGATTTTCTGAAAATCAAACATCCTTTTTGTTATTTTGGATCAGAAGCAATGGATCTTTAGTAGGTACTAAATAACAAAAAAGTGTATGATTATAAACAGTTGGATTGATTTTGTTTGTGGATCATGTAATTTTCTTGAGCCGTTAATTTTTTGTGATTTTTAGATGTTTTAGGGTTTAGATGTTTGAGTTTATGCTCTCAGCCGTTATGTTTTGGGTAAATGAATAGGGTCAAAGAGTTAAAGCCATGTATATGGGGAAGAAATTGATCGGACGGTTCTTAAAAATCAATAATGACACATGTTTTATTTTAAAGAGTTTTGGGGCAAGATTAAGTTTGACAAACCTTCCTTTATATAAGAAGTAGATTTAAAAATACTAGAATTCATACTTTGAGCGTGAAAACGTTGCGTTTCATCCACTAATGATTTTTCATACTTTATTGTCCGTGATAAATATTTGGGTAAATAACACTTTTGGTCTCCAAACTTCACTCCGTTTGCGGATTCAGTCTTCCGTTTTGAAAATCGGTGGAAATGGTCCCAAAAGTGGTCATTTTGATGCGTGTATGGTCTCAAGGGATGAATGGTCATTAAGTCTCTTCGTTAATAATGGATATTATAGTAATTTCGCATAAAAGTGTGTTTCACTGTTAGTAAGTACATATTTTTCTTCGCATCTGTACACTTACACTCACGAGTCACCTTCTTCATCTACCATTATTTAATTCATGATATACACAATCACTTAAAAAAACATAAACCCACAGTTAAAAAATGTAAGAAAATAGCAAAGCTATCATATTTGAGGCATAGCATAACAAACATTATCTGTGGGAATGTTCTGTTCACTTGATAGATTACATATCTGACATTCTTATTTTTTGGACGCCATTGACAAAATGTGCCAGGTTGAAATTTTCTGTCATAACGAAGTGCCTGAATGTTTTATTCTTAGGCTATTGTAAACAAATCGCGTGCTGGATGGCGTGCCATTGTATCCAAAATTGTAAATTATTATAAACGTGTGATTATTTTTTTTTAATTTTTTTGTTCCAGTAGATGAAGAGGAGGCAAAGAGGATATGATTCTACTGTCGCGATTGAGTAAGTGGAGGAAGACACGTGCGGTGGACACGCCGAGGATATATCGAAAGGCGCTGAAGATTGTGAATGTGAAAGTGAGTCCAAGGCTTAGTCACCAGCCTCGTTAGATTAGAGTTTTCTGATTTTTTTAAGTTTGTTTGGTTGGTTGTTTTAGTAGCAAGTGGTAAAGTTACATGTATAGTGAGTTAGCATATTAATTTCTAGCAAAGACTATATTTGTAACCAGTATATTGTAATTAGTAATAAAATGTTGTGGAGTTTTAAAAAAAATGTTGTAGTTGTTTTTTTTATTATTAATATATTGTAAAAACTAATTTATAATCTTACATTAAAAAATAATATATTTTTAATTGACAACATTTTAACCAACCATTTACAAAAATAAAAGGACAAAATGCATGTTACACAATATGGAATAAAAGGGTATAGCTGAAGAAAAAAAAATGGGCTCGGAGACCAATGGTGTAACTGAAACACGACAAACAAATAATGGCAGAAGTATCCGTTCGCATTTCCGAGTCACGGACCGACAATAGAAGTGTTATTAATGGGTAAAAGTCAAAAAAATTTGTTTCAGGGACCAATGGTGCAAGCGGAAAAAGACAAAAAAATACATCACAAAAAGTTACTGTTTAAAATTTGAGTTAGGGACCAACAATGAAATAAGGAATAATTTGAAATTACTAAAATACCCATCGTTGAAAAGTCAAACTAACACATGTTACGTATAACAGGGCTCGAGAGACCAAACGGGTAATAACAGTGACATAAAAAGACTAACGACATCGACCCCCGTTATCTAGGGACAAAATCCGCAATCGGGCCTAACCTTGGGGGACCAACAGTGTAATTTACCCTAAATATTTTAAATCTTATATAAGGGTAAATTACACTGTTGGTCCCCAAGGTCCACCCCGTTTGCGGATTCAGTCCCCCATTTTGAAAATCGGTAAAAATGGTCTCAAAAGTGGTCATTTTGGTGTATGTTTTGTCCCAAAAGATGAATGGTCGTTAAGTCGCTTCGTTAGTAATGAATATTATAGTAATTTCATTTAAAAAATTAGTTACACCATTGGTCCTTTACCAACCAATTCCAGATTCAAACACACATATACATTTATTCATTTTCTCTCGCTCATTTAATTTATCCAAAACACATACACTCTTCTAATCATCCTCTTTCTCCTCCACCACCACAACCCATCACCATACCACCATATTTCTTAAATATATAAATTTGAAACCATCATTTTTTTTCAATTTAATCTTTATTTTCTTTCTACTCGTAACATTTTCTATTTTATTTTTACAAATACTTTAATGCCTTCGATAAATAAAATTTGTTCACACTGTGTCTCCATCATTGTCGGCGCCATCCAGCCCACCGTAGCTTTAACCCAACCTATGTTACCATACAAGGATAATTACAATTTCATGATGGACCACCTAGAACAATCAATGACATTATGCATTTCAAAAGTTGGGGTCATTTTGCTTGTGGAGAGTGTCTCGGTTTGCTAGTAACAAGAAAAACAGAGCAAAATGATGGTGGCTATGAAAAGAGGATTGTGCGCTATTGAAGATTTAAAATCTCAAAAGCCTTAGGTGGCCAGCAAGACAATATTGAAGATATTGATTGGTCCATAGGGAATTTTGATGCTGAACCAGTGGAACATATGCTATGATGGCACTGATGGAGTTGAACAAGATGATTGGAGCATGGATAGTTTGATTGCAGTGAAACATGTGATTTTGGGACAACGATGGACTTGGTGATTTTTGACTGGAGCAAATAAGTGATGATACACCAGTATCTCTGCTTTAATGGCTACAACTCAGAGGTACCTTACTGTTCCAAAATAGTAAGTCTTATAAAATGTTGCTTGAAATATTCAAAAAGAAAGAAGAGGATTCTTGTCAAAGAGCTAGGACTGAAATTTCAGGATATCAAATGGTTTGAGTCAAATAGGTGGCATGCTTATAAAACACTATGAAATGAAAAAGAATGAATATGCCATGGGTGTGATAAGTATGAACAATTTGGAATATGACTTATAGATAAGAGATTTTGAAACTAGAAGAAGAAAAACAAAGGAATTAGATCCAAGCCTTTAAAAGACGAGTGATTTTAATGTTAAAAATTGAGAAAATGGTCAAATGCTTTGTACTTCAAAACGAAGGTCCATAAAACAAACAAAGGATAGGTGTCTGAGAAGTCATGTATTAGGGTTTGGGATTGAGTTCTAGCAAATAGTATGGAAAAAGTGACATTTCATATGGGGATGAAACTTTGATCTGGATTCTTACGTACGAAAATTTCAAAAGAGTAAAGGCCTACAAAGTACCTCCACATACAGGTACAATTATTCACCTAGGGCAAATGTCTCCTTTACAGGGATAAGTTAGATGAACTAGCCATTAGGAATAAAGTTGTTAATCAAGAGAGAAAACAAAATCTAGTCACATCAGCAATTGATAGAAAATAAAGTCATAATTGACAGATTGGGTTGATAGTGATGATGAAGAGGACTGATGTTTCAGAAATTGTTCATAGGAAACTGCTTTAACGCAGAGAATAGTGAAACATCTTTTGTGAAAACAGGTCAAATAACAAGTCATATAAAGTACTGTTCTTGGTAAGAATTCTAGGACAAAGGGACTTGGGAACAAAGGGGGTAAATTATGTTTTGTATGTTACAGTCCTAATCACCTAATTAAGGATTGTAACCTACATGAAAGAAAACCTTCAAACAAAACAAAACTCTAAACCAAAGGGATACTCAGGGTTCAAGGGAAAACGAAGGGGGGGGGGGGGGGGTGTGGGGGACCAGTTTGGAACAACATCCAAAGAGGTGAACCCCATAGTAATTTCTCAAGAACTCTAGGTTACCTTCACCAAAGGATGAGACCTTTCTTTCCATCAGCAGTACTTACAAGGGATGGGTTGATTTAAGTACTGCTAGACTCAACAATGCTCAAAACCAGTACCTTCCAAAAAGTATGCTAATGTGACTTATCAAGGTTACTGCTAGTCTGGTGTACCTCACGCAGTACTTTCACAAAGTCTGTAGACCCCTTTTATCATCCAATGGATGGGATAAAATAAGACTAGACCTCAACTTTTCCCATATCAAGGTCCTTCTACCACATGGACTCCTCTCATAGACCATAAAGACCAAGAAAATTGTTAAATCTATCTGGTTTAAAGAAAGGACAGTACTGTTGGATCCAAGCATAGTACTTCCATAAACTGTACAAAAGAGTTGCATGATAAAATCCATAAAAACTTGGAGACCAAAAGGGAACTATCTAGATTCTGTGAATAGGGATAATGGATCTTACACACTCAAGCAATTTGAGTATGTAAATTCCATTAGGGGTATCCAAGTCAGTTATGACTTGGGTCCCTAAAAGAGTCTAATTCTTTGAAATTGTTTGTACAGGCAATCAGAAGATAAGATTCAAGGACTATGTTATCATTGAACAGTGGTAATTGATCTGGAAGTTGACATGAGACAAGGACAAATGTCTGATTTTAAGAGTTCAAGGATTGGTTATGTGGCTTTTGGAAATGACTTAAAAGGTGGAGAATATCAGGAAAAGGAACCATTAACATCATGCTTAGATTTGAGAAAGTTAGCTATGTGGAAGAGCTTAATTTTAATCTCTTATCTGTCTCTCAAATCTGTGATAAGGAACACAAATGTGCTCTTCACAGAGATAAAGAATGTTCTCTATACTATCTCCAAAAGGTCAAGTTTGTTGATTGAAATCTGGGTTAACTTCTTTGAGCTCCTAGAGAAAGATATGTCTAACAGCCCTGGATCTAAAGAATATTATTCACATCTCGGGGGATCACTTGTGTTTGGTTGCAAAGGCAACAGAGGATGAAGCTGTCCTATGGCACAGAAGACTGGGGCATGTCAACTTCAAAAATATCAACAAGTTGGTTAAAGGCAATCTAGTTCGGGGTTTACCTTCAAAGACATTCAAGCTTGATCACTCATGTTTGGCATGTAGAAAGGGTAAACAGCACAGGGCATCTTGCAAGAAGATTGAAGAAAGAACTGTCAGAGAACCTCTTGAATTGCTCCATATGGATTTGTTTGGACCTGTTTCAGTAGAGAGTATAAACAAGAAAAAGTACTGCTTGGTGGTCACTGATGACTGCAGCAAATTCAGTTGGGTGTTTTTCTTGGCCTACAAGGATGAAACATATGATATGCTTCATGATTTGATTGTGGGTTTGGAAAACAGGCTAAGACATAAAGTGAAGACCATCAGGTGTGACAATGGAACAGAGTTCAAGAATCAACTTATGAATGAGTTTTGTGCCAAGAAAGGAATCAAGAGAGAATATAGCATTGCAAGGACTCCTCAGCAAAATGGTGTTGCAGAAAGAAAGAATAGGACTCTCATTGAAGCTGCTAGAACTATGTTAGCAGACTCACTTCTACCTATTCAATTTTGGGCTGAAGCAGTCAATACAGCTTGCTATGTGCTTAATAGAGTTTTGGTGACTAAACCTCAAATGAAGACTCCTTATGAAATCTTGATGGGAAGATCTCCTAACATCAGTTCATGAGACTTGTTGTTGCTCTTGACTATACTAATTACTCTAGATCATTTGGGTAAGTTTGATGGCAAGTCGATGGATGGCTATCTGTTGGATACTCTACTAAAAAGCAAAGGTTTTAGATCTCTATATAACAGGGTCACAAGAAAGGTTCAAGGATGTCTTCATGTAAACTTTCTTGAGATTCAGGTGAGAATCAAAAGGGATAAGGTCATGATTGGATGTTTTGGTCTTGACCTTCTAACTCCATCAATGAATTACATTCCTGTAAGGACAGGAAAACTTTGTTGATTAAAGGAAACAAGGAATTTCTTGTGGATGATGTTGGTGAAAAGATTTAGCATGACCAGCAAGTTCATGTTCATACAGCTCAGCTATGTATCCAGAGGGGAAAAGTTACTGTGCCAAAGGACATTCCATTATCCCTTGAAAGAAACAAGCTTTACATGATGAGCTTATGAATTTGATGCATCAAGAATCTCTTGCCAAAGCTCATAATGATGATCAAAGGATTGCTTTTGAAGAGGAAAAGAGGAGAATATCTATTGCAAAGGGGAAAAACAAGAAAACATAGTCTACAGTACTTTCACTCTAAAGTACTGCTAATACACGCTCTCAAAGTACTGGCATAATTACTACCTTCAGATTATGTTGATGATACTCCAAAAGATGGTGTTTCTCTACAAACTCCTTTTGATGCTGAGAAGGCGGAGGAGTAGCTGACTACAAACATAACATGGATCTACCAATTGATGTTACCTATCACTCCTACTCGCTTAGAATTCAAACCCATAGGGAAAATTTTTTAATTCCTCAAAGTCAAATTATTGGCAAAAGTACTGCCGGGGTTCAAACAAGAAGAAAGCTTCAAGACAGTACTTCAAACCAACATCAAGCATTGCTGTCTTTTATATACAAACAAAACAGAACTAACCACAAAGATCAGCAAACCTGCCTGTTTGCTTGTTTCTTATCTCAAGAGGAACCCAAGAAAGTCTCTCAAGCCTTAGCAGATGAAAGTTGGGTTGAAGCGATGCAAGAAGAACTACTTCAATTCAAGCTACAAGAGGTATGGGTGTTATGGTGTAATCCTTACCAGGAAGGCAATAAGGGTGATTTGGAACTAAATGGGTTTTTAGAAACAGAGAGCATCTATGACGGCAGGTTTATTTCAAGAACAAAGCACGCCTAGTTGCACAAGGGTACAAACAAAGAGCACCATTTGCATTGTGAAGAATCCTGTTTTTCACTCAAAGACCAAGCATATTCAGATTCGACATCACTTCATTCGAGATTGTTATGAGCAAAGGCTCATTAATGTGGTCAAGGTTCATACTGATGACAATGTAGCAGATTTACTCACCAAAGGCTTTGACTTGGCAAGATTTAACTTTTTGGTGGTAACAATTGGGATGATGAACCCATAGCTATCTTTGAGGGGAGGATCACATATAAAGTACTGGTGATCAAGTAAAGTACTGGTTTGGGTAGAATGGATATTTGGAAGCACTCTAGCTACCTTTGAGGGGAGGATATGAATGATTTTTCAGAGGTTTGATGATTTGAAGAGATAGTTTGCAAGGTTGAAGGGTTGTCGTTGCACATATTTGAGTTGGACATCTTTTTAAATTGAAAGTACTGCTAAGCCAACTCAAAGTACTGCTTGCCTTAGAAAGTACTGCTTAGACAACAAAGTACTGTTCTAACGTTCGTATTCGGTCGATGGTCAACGTATGTTTTTGCGCTAATAAATACGTATATTTACAACGGTAACTTCATAGTTATCCAACACAACCTATAAATACTCAACTGAATTGCATTTTTCTCTCACTTTACTTACTTTTATTCATATTTTTTTTAAATTACAACCTCCGACGCACATCCAATTCTTTTCAAATGGCAAACATTCGCACTTGTAACAAGCACAACATGATTGCGTGTGTGGAAAAGACGGCGCAGACAGAACCGCAGAGAATGTGATTTTTATCAAATCATCGACTCTTTATCACTGGATGCTCCATTAATTACTCTTTGTTGGTTGATTTCTCTGATATCATCGGTCCTTGGCTTCAACAATTTTGGGCTACCGCTTCTCTCAAAGTGATCAATGACGTACCTCACATCCGCGCCAAGGTAGCTGGCAAGAAGATTTTGATTTCTGAAGCAACCATTCGAGCTGACTTACTCTTTGATGATGAAAATGGAGTTGATTGCTTTCCTAAGCAAGTTATTTGGGACTTACTCAGAGATATTGGCTACGAGGGTAACTTAGCACAACTCACTTTCTCTAAACCTCTATTTAGCCCACAGTGGAAGTACTTGATCCATGTATTACTTCACTGTCTTAGTCCTAAGAGCACCTCATGGGAGCAATTTGGCACCAACATCGCTTCTGCCCTAGTAGGATTAGCAACAAATCAGAAGTTCAACTTTTCTTTGATGATAATGAATGGAATGCTAGGACATATTTCAAATGGTACACCCTTTCTTATGTATCCTAGGTTCGTTCAATTGTTTTTGAACAAGCAGTTGGAGGGAGTAGACAGACCTCAGGACTTTATACCATCCGTTTCACTTCCTACTAAGGTTTTTACATTCATGAGGAAGCATAGTACTAAGTTCTCATGTAGGATTACACCTTTGACTCCATCTATGTTAGAGGTTGTAACAGCATTGGCAGCGGAGGAAGAACATAGTACTAGTCCTCATTCTAGGGCTGCAAGTTCTGCAAGGGATGCTCAAGGCAGTAAACTCAGAAGTGCTGTCATTCTCAACGTTAACTTGCTTCAGTACCATGGTACATGCTTCCTTCCATAGTACTGCTGTCCCACATGATTCTGATGCAGTTCAAGTAATGCTACCTAATAAAGGGACTGCAAGAATGTTATACAAAGGCACTGGCTGACTTCCAAGGTAGGTGGCTGAACTCAAGATTGCTGTTTATTCCTAAATCTCCCAATGTTTATTTATACTCACAGGATGAGTTCTCAAACATTGGAGGAGATTGAGGGATTATGGATATATAATGCGTTGAACAGGGAAGTTAGGCAGGCTCAAGAAGCAAAACTCTTTCTCAAGGGTAAACAGATTATCAAGCTCAAGCTAAGCTCAAGAAAAACTGTCCAAATTCGTTTTTTACAGCTAATTTGTGGTCAAGCATCTTGCTTTTGGGGTATAGAAAGTCAAAACTTTAGAAGCAAAAGAGACGAAGATGAAGCATTAAGAAGAAGAGAGTGTCTTCATCATTTGGGGAGGAATAAGGATGAAGGTACTTTGTCTGAGAGCACTATGTTCAAGAAGAAGATACTGCACATCTTTCTTTTGATGTTATTGTGATAGATGTCTGCTGTTACTCTGATTTGGAAAGAAAAGTTGATGATGACTGAAGAAGTTAATATGGAGGAGGAAGTAGGCTTCTAATGTAAAGAGTGGGAGTAATCTGAAGAAAGGGATTTGGAGAACAACTGCAAAGTACTGCTAGACTGGGTACTATTTCTAAGGGACCCTAAAATTTTGAAGATGAAGCAAGGAGAGGTCCTTCAAGCCACTCCGTCCAATTCAAGTTTCTATGGAGTCTGAAGCACAATCTTAAATAGCTGCTGAAGTTCTTGTTGCTATTTCTAGTCCAAGAGGTTTGGATTCCTTGGTCAATACATATTCTCAACACTCAAACAGCCAAATCAAGGTACTGTATTCTAAACGGTACTGATCCCTAAAGATAAAGGCAAAGGGATTTATGGAATTGAACGAACCTAAAAAGAAGAAATTAAACTCTTCAACAAAATCAGAGGCTTGAGATATTATAAATGATAAGGAGGTTTGCTAGAAAATTCTCAAGCTGAATGGGATTGCAGAAGAACAGAAGAAAGAAAGAGGTTTGAAGATTGAAGAACAAACAAAGAAAAAGATAACTTTAGGAAACCTACTATCTCTTGTTCAAGAAAGAAATCAGTTGATGAGTTTCTTAAAAGGTCTCAAGCGATACAAATATTTGCAAAAACTTAAAGTATCCAAAGATGAAGGAATTGTATTGATACAAAGTTCAAGCATCTATTAAAGGACTTATATTCAAAGACTTATTACAATGGTATTCAGAGAAAAGAAAGGGGGAGAGTTGAAGGAAAGAGAAGCAAAAAGACTCTCAAGGAAAAGGAAAGCTACAATTGCTGAAGAACAGCCATCATAGAATGCTAGTTGAGTAAGCAGAAACACTTGATGAAGCTTAGGAAAAACTATCTTAGGATTGTAGACTTTGAAAAGTAAATGCACAAGATAGAAGAGTCATTAAAGGAATCTCCCATGATTTCAGAGCTCCAAGGTTATTGATTCACCTGATGGAGAGTATCTCATCATCATAGAGAAAATAATACTTCGGGTCTTTTGATTACTTTATGGGAGAATACTAGCATGTCCTTGATAGGACAGGATTTGTTCACCTACATCGAGTTGTTCATGACTATTATGAGAACATTCCGCCAACCGGCTTGGGTTGATGCTTCTAGGTGGATAAACCCATTATTTTGGAGCGGTGAATCAAGTGTTTGTTGAATTCTAGAAGGATCAAGAAAGGAATGGGAACATTCATATGATGGAGGTTTCATGAATCTTCAGGAGTGCGATACACTAGAGAATAGAAGATGGACTATGATTCCACATGTGGCTGAAAGAAGATATCCTCTTTCAGAGAGTTGATGATAAAGGATGCTAAGATCATGGCATGGAAGTTGATAAGATGAGACTGAGGACAGCTATTACTTTGATACAATCTGTTCATCTTCGTGGACAACTGAAGATGTTGACAGTTCTTTAAACAACTGGTATGATTTATCAAAATTTTAAATTTTATATAATTTCTTACTTTGTTAAACAGACTTAATACCTAGTGAACAAAGACAGTACTTTGTTTAAGTATGCTAGTTTAAATCCAAACAGTACCTTGTTATTGAAAAAGTATTGTTTAGTTAAAAAATTTGTTTCTTGAAATATTGTGAAGATTTGGAGTGTTGCAAAAAAGATTTAAGGCACAAATATTTGAATTATCAAAATGTTTTTAATGGGATTGAGTTGTTGGTTTTAACCACCACACAGCAAATGGTAATCAATTCAACCATCGTTTTAAAACATTAAGGATTGACTAGTCCAAATCAAACAGTTTTGGTAAAGACCTTCTCAAATCTCGTTGTGTGGTTGACAATTTACCATAAATATTGTATGGTCGATCAATACTCCATGGTATTACACTGAAAATTATTGGCTACTACAAGCAAACGGCTTCTTTGGTAAAGAGAATCAAATCCGTTGATAGTTTATAATAGTTTGCTCCAAAACTATATGGCCCTAAACTCACCATCGTATTTATTACTGAGAGTTGCTAGTCCTGAGCCAAGCTACAGGTAAAGACTAATCAATCCGTTTATGGTTATAATGACTTACCAAAAAGTCATATAGTATTCAACACACTATGATTCATGTTTCTGATGTGTTGAAGTGGTTTTCTGTTCACCATGGATTATTACCTTTTCTATGTACCAAAGAAATTGATGCCCTTAGAGTGATTGGCTACTGGTAATAGCTTCATAAAATCATTAATGTTGCTTGAAAAAGACATGTTGCTGAGAAGAACAATCTGTTGTGATTGCTTAGACAAAGGATCGTTCAAAGAAGTAGTTTATCAAAAAGATTGCATTCAACACAGATTGTTAACAAGATGACTGTTAAATGGAATTTGAAGCTTTAAAAGTTTTAAAAGGTAGTTATGATGAACAAAGAAGACCAAACTATCAAGAAAACTTGAAGTTCAAAGCAAAGTAGAATTCAAGTTAGCGGAGATTTTTGGGGGAGAAAAAAAACAAGTAAAAGGTAGTACTGTCTTAAGCAAAAGGTCAACTGTATGCTAAGTAAAAGTTCAAGTACTGCCAGTCAAAGATCGAAGTACTGCGTGGATAAGGAATCTTAAAGATTTATCAAAATTTTTTTAAACAGTTATGTTATTAATTATTCTTTGTAATGTATCAAGTTAGTTTAATGATTAGTATTGATTAGAGTTTATGATATAACAAGGACTGTATACTATAGAGTTATCATATGGTTAATAATAGGATCTCTCTGAAGGTATATTAGAATATAATAGAAAAAACACGAGTTTTTTAGCAATTATTTAGTATTGTATTAGGATCTGCATTTAGGCAGATTTAAAAGGTTTATAAAAGAAAATCGTACTAGATTTTGTCTTGAGAAACTATTGTGTGTTCTTCTTAAGTACTGCCAACTAGATTCCGCATAGTTGACAGTATATCAGTGTTTCATTAAGGAATAACGATCCTACAACAAGTAGGATTCAAGTAGAGGGATATTTGATGACATAAAATGTAACACCCCCAAAATACGATACGCAGCGGAATACAACATTTGGGGTGCTACTTCACGATACAGTCACACAAGTCATAACAAACAACTATAAAAGAGATGTTTGTTAAATAAATTTCATTTATTTCGTTTGAAAAGAATCAGAGTACAAAGGTCCCAAAAAACTACGTTTTAGGAAAATTTAATTATAAAGTCCCAACATGACTTGGTTTCTAAAAACATTGTTTTAATTCATGACACTACTTCACCGAGTCACCGTCCTTGATGTCCGCGTTCCGTCCCATCCAAGCCGTCTTCAATACCTAAACCTGATCTATTACAGTAAAAAAAATAATTTCCCATTTCTATATCAAATGATTTACTTATTTTCAAGGATAGGTCAAAAACTTTCATCATCATATATGGTGTGTAATAATCGAAAAGTTTTCTTTTCGACGAGGACGGATGTGTCGTCGCATGGTCCTCAATTATGCATAGCCTAGCTAACTATGCATAATTCGGGAAGAGCTACGCTGTGTCGGATTAATCGTCGCCTTTAAACTAGTGGTTTTGGATAAACGTTTGGGTGAGAACACTTCCAAATGGTGGATCCTTATGCAAGTAATCCTATTCGATTCGATTTCATTAAAACAAGTCCGAATTTTCTTGCGTTACTTGAAATCTTTTCTTTCGAATAGTGTTGACTTAGAAAGTCACATTGACCGAATAATTCCAAAAAATATTTCCGCGTGTCACGTGTAACGTGCGAAATCCCATCTAAATCATAGTGTTGTTGATGAAATACCAAGAGACCTGATACCGATACTGAGAAGGAATCTTAACGAGATTAGAAGACTGCCAAAGTGGATGAAAGCCGAGTTCAAGTAACTTCGAGACCAATGAAAAAGACTTCTCCTACATCAAATATATCTTACATTATCTTTCTTTTGTTTTTCTGATATGTCAAACAACGTCCGTAGAGGAATGTTTATTCTACGTCAAACTGTGAATTAATCATGTTGAATAAAACTGTAATCGTGAAGAAAACTTCTACCCCCGAAACGTAGATGTTCGGTCATATAATCTTACGGATAAATCCTACACAAGCTCGAGTTGTGAATTCAAGGTGTTTGATTTGTTACTATTCTGCGTTGTGAACTCGGATATCAACGTAGAGTGATGACTCGAATACCAACGTAGAGTCACGCATGGATGGCTCAAAAGGAGAGCCTTCGGTGCGAGAGCCAAGCACAATGGTAGGATCCTACCGAACCATAGTGATGTCGTTCGTCATCATTTTCCGTAGGGAATAAAACGGTACGCGATAGATAGTTGGAGTTTGTTGACTTCGTGGCGGTAGATAAAAAACAATCCAGTTTGACGTCTCCGTTTATTCAGTTGAGGAGTCCTTATGCTTGACTCGATCCCCTTTGATCGTCGATGGTCAACGGCGGATAGCCATAGTTGAAAATTATGTGTAAAATTTTTGCTTGCTATGTGTTTGTGTGTTATGTGATTTCTAGTCGAGTGGTCGTACATGTGTACGAGCTCAAGGCGTCATTATTATATGACTTCGGATCGGCTGGGTACGCCTACCCATATTATGGTGCTCGCAAAATAAGTCAAGACGATTTTAGGACACACGAAGCGGTCGCGTTTGGTGTGCGAGCTCGAAGTGGTCCCCACGGTTTGCAGCCAAGACGGTGACGATCGTGCTTGGGGCACCGTGAAGAATGCACAGAGTTTGATAATATGAGAAAACTTGACCATTTGATAAGGTATGGATCCACGTGTGAGCACTCTACAATGATAGGGTATGGATCCGCATGTGAGCACTCTACAATGACAGGGTATGGATCCGCGTGTGAGCACTCTACAATGATAGGGTATGGATCCGCATGTGAGCACTCTATAATGATTGGGTATGGATCCGCGTGTGAGCACCCTACGATGATAAAAATCTATTTTGATATGCATCCATGGATTTCAGGCCCGTGAACATCCTGTAACTTTAAAAACTTTTCTTGAGCTGGTCTTAGCCGGAATTATTTGTTGTTAATCATGGCTTGACTATTTAGCAAGCATGAGTTAACGTGATTGAACTGATCGATTGGCATGGTTTGGCTATTAAGCATGCCGTTATGTGATTATATGTGCTTAAAGATAGGTACCTTGTTTCGATTAATGTCGTAGTGCTTTCGATAGAGTTATGTATACTCCGAGTAATATCCGCATCAATGCGCTCTCTTTCAATTTGCATGGCTTGACGGTTAACGAGCATGCAGTTATGTGATTTTGTACGCTTAATGATAAGCCCCTTGTTTTGAATAACGTTGTAACGCTTTCGATGGAGTTAGGTTCACTCCAGACGATTTTTATAATGACGCGATCTCTTTTAACGAGACCCGCAGGTCGATATGTGTTTTGATTTGATTGGTGTGATCACCGATGATTTTTGAATTGATCTCCGCTTCGAAAAACTTCCAAATGCGCCGAGGTCGTGTGACCATAATGTGAGAATATGTGAATTCATTCGAGAATGGCGTCTTTCACTCATTGCAAGTAATATTGAGACGAATAAAGCGGTTAAAGCGCCGGGACGTCGCTTCCTAAAGGAAGAGAGACTGTGACAACCGTCAATTTTTAGAACTTCAAATGACTATTTTACCCTTTGACTTTTCGGGTTTGACTTGACTTTTGACCGTTTGACCTCTTATTGTCATATAAAAACAATTATCGCATAACCGATAATTTTTCGGAACTTATTTTAATAATAAATCATAATTATTATTACATAATTCTCATTTATAAATTTTTTATCTTTTTTTTTAATTTATCTGGCTTGAAAACAAGAACAACGCGTACCGACACGATACCAATTATTTTAAATTTAATTATCAAAAATTTATTTAATAAAAATATTTAATAAATTAATTATCATTATTTAAAAACGTTTATTATTAACGTGAATATTCGAGTTAACGATTTATTTTACGAATAAGGTTTACCCTTGAAACGGTGTCTAGAATAAATTAAACGAACAATTTTAATGGACGTTACTAAATATTTATGAAATATGGCCAAGTAAATACTTATTTTCGATGGAAAGATTATTTGGAAAACAATGGCGCAAGTTTCGTCTTTTGAATCATCCGTTAACTCGCTCAAACGAGTCCCGAACCATTATTTAATAAAAATTACGTTTTCAGCCCTCTAGTAATATTTATAATACAACCCTAAACTATCTTACACCTTAAATTTTTTTTAACTTTCTAATATATATACAAAATTAATAATTTTTTTTTCATTTTATCACAAACTTAAACACACATAAAACCCTAAACACTCTCCCCCTCCTCTCTCCGGCGCCCCCATCTTTTCCGGCCAAGTTTTCCGGCCGCCACAGCCGGCCACATTTTGGCCACACCGCAACCAACACCACCAGCGGCCCCTCGTCAACCACCACTCCATCATCTCCACATTGCCGCCAACACCCACACCACGTCACCACCATCTACACCAACCGCCGCCTACACCAGCCACCACTCCATGCCACTCTCCTCCACCGTGGCTACAACATCATCTCCACCTAAACGAGCACCACCATATCACCCCATCAACACCGCGACCACCACATCTCTACCGGCTGCCACCACTTCGATCCACCCTCGTCATCGCCGGCATGCAACACCTTCTCCACCATAGATCTATCACCACCGCCGTCACCACCTTCACCGTCTTCATCTTACCACCATCGTCACCCTCAACACCATGTCGCCACCAACAGCCGCCTCACCACCACGTTTATCTCCTCCACACTATCATCGCCGCCAACCGCCAACGCCATCATCACCGTCTCCCCCGTCACCATCTCCACAGTCGGCACACCACCCTCATCTCCGTCGCCGACACCATCGTCACCACAACGACCATGGCAGCCGCTGTCTAAACCACCTCACCACCACCATTACTTCACCCCTCATTTTCCGAGCTTGGATGGTTACACCTATTGTAAAAACTAATAATAAATTTTAAGTGGTTTGGTTGTTTTAACTTGTCTTATATTTTTGTTATATTTAGTATTCTTTTGGTTCCTTTGATTCGGCTAGTAATCACGCCCGTTTAGGGGTGTTTATTTTTGCGTTTTAACAACCCGTAAAGGGTGTTTGTTTCTGCGTATAAACAGCCCCAAAGGGGTGTTTGTTTGCTGATTTTGCGGCCCAAAAAGGGCGTTTGGATTTGTGTTTAACTGCCATAATGGTGCGTTTGTTTCTGTGACTTACGGCCAAACAAGGGTGTTTGGATCTGTGAATAATAGCCCGTATAGGGTGTTTGTTTCTGCATGTATGACTTTTGGGAGCGTTTGGGTTAACAGTGACCCATTAATGGTGCGTTTGGTTATGCAGTCAACCCCAAAAAGGGGGTGTTTGGTTTTAACAGCCCTAATAAGGGTGCGTTTGGGGCAGCAACCCCTAAATAAGGGTGCGTTTGGTTTTACTTATATTTGATGTTTATGTAAATCTGACTAGTTAATTAATTATGAAACGCGTAAGTATTTACGATATTGATTGATAAAAGTGGGAAAATAATGTATTTTATATACATAGGAGCGTTGTATAAACGGCGAGGTCATGCCGAAATTTCTATAAAATTTATATACTTAGTATTTTTTGTTTAAAACTTTAATTATTTTAGAAATCCGATAAATGGACAAAATTATATAGTTTTAAAACTATTAAATTGTAATTATACAATAACAAGATGAATAATCAGAAAGTATACTATTACAAATGAGGTAACTATTTTAATTAAAACTCGTCAAGAAAACGAAATACTAAATTATAACATATTATTTTATAATTCCTGACTAAAGCACTTATATAATATTTTTCTTATATAAAAATACACGCCGCGCATTATATACTTGTCTTATTTTTCATATGTGAATTATATAATATGCATATATACTACATACTTTAACTCGTTTTTCGACTTCGTCTATTTACATATTCATGTATGATATCCGCCACGTATTATATATATTTTTTTATTATTTTCTTGTCCTCTATACGTAATGTATACGGAATATATACCTACTTTGCTTTTACCTTTTCGATTTATTTTATTTAACCAACCACCAAACTTTTACAACTGGAAATCTAAATCTTTTATCAATGTGTCGAGTTAATGTAATCATCCATCGGAAAAACCCCAAAAATATATCCACCTAATCGAATGGAGCATAACCGTTAGGATTAATTGCAACTTCTTAGACGCGACAAGATAATTGTTGATGCTACATGATTATTAGTTATTTATTGTTGCCTACGAGCAAGGTGAGTTCATAGCCTCGCATTTAAATCCTTTTTATGTTTTAAAAACCCGCGAGGGAGATACATGCTTGTTTAGGAAAAGCGAACACAGGTAATTTTATTATGTGATTGTTGCTATGAGTGTTATGTTGTGGCCCTTCTTTCATGAACCGTCAATCACCGCTAACCGGTGAACACTTATGCAATAATAATAGATCTATTTTTGCCTAACGATCTGACTGGCGTGTGTTCCTTGTGAGGACATACGGAGACATATTGTATTTAGTATTGGGAATGTGTAACACTATCACTCCGGGTTGGGCACATGGTTAAGGTTCGGTTCATGGATCTAGCATCGTTGTGATTGTTCTATGAACTAAACATTTTTCTATGCTTGTGTTCAAAATGATTGTTTATAAACTTTATGGATTCACTCAACATTTTTGTTGACGTTTAACATGTTTATCTCAGGTATATTCTTGCTAGCTTGGATGGGATGGAATGCGGATATCGAAGGGCGTGAACTTGGTGAACTTTGTACATACGATAAAATGTTTTCTTTTAAAGAAACTTAATCATGTTGCGGATTAATTTTAAACGAGTTTTCATAAAGTTTATTGGGACCCCGTAACTCTGATTTTCTTAATAAAAATTGAATGTCGTTTACCATGACTCGTGAGCTTGTATTATGAAGTAGCACCCCAATGTTGTATTCCATTGCGTTGTAAATGTGAGGGTGTTAAACTTTGACTGTTTTTCCTAGGGTATTTAGCTTGCTTATTTTTCTCTACCTTCTTAACAGACTCCCTAGGTGTTTTCACATGCTCTTTGGATTTAACAAATTCTACCTTGGCAAAACTAGGTTTTCTCTGTTTAGACTTAGACTCAGTCTCATTCTCATCCTCACTGTCAGATATCTAGTCTTCAATAAGAGGTTCACCAACAGACTTAGGTTTTGACACACTAGTCTTAGCTTCACTTGTTGCAACATCAGGTATACTTGTTACTGACTCACTAAAAACATATTCTCCCTCATCATCAAGTACCAAATTATATTTAGGGGGCATGAAGTTCCTAGTATAGGAAGGGGGAACAGCATGATACCCTTCACTTGTTTTGTACCTATCATTTTCCTGACTATCAAACACATGACTATTAACCACTTGACAATCAAACCCCACTCCAGTCTTGAACTTATCACTTACTTGAATCTCTAACAGTTTGCTTAGATTTTTAGATGAATTTTTAAACTTTTCTAAGGTAAGTTTTAAATCATCTCTTTCCTTTTCAGCTTTTTCAAATTTATTTCTAAGCTCTGTTAGTGCATTATCTCTCAACTTAATATCAAGTTTTAAAATCTTTATGTCTTCTTCAAAAACAACCTCATTCTTTTTATACACATCTAGTCTAGCCTCTACAGATTCTAGACTTGCTTTATAAGCACCTACATTTAATTGAGACTTATTAAAATCCTTAGTCAGATTATCATAATGTTCTTTGAGAGTTTCATAAGATTTTAAACATGCTTTAGAACAAGTAGACACCTCAGAATCTGAGCTTGAAGAACTTGAAGAACCTAAAGATGTATACGCCATAAGTGCAAAGTTTGTAGGTCCTTCTTCAGCCTGATCACTCCAGTCATACCCAAGTCCATCTTGAGTCACCAAAGCTTTTGTCTCTGTTGTTTCCACTGTCACATTCCTCCTTACAGGTTCTCTGTTCCTGTTCTCCCTTGGAGCCCTGCACTCCCTTATAAAATGACCCTATTTATGACAGTTATAGCATTACACCTTTTATTTGTTAAACCCTATGGTCTCAGAACCATTTGCAGTAATCTTTCTTCCAGTCTTGTTTAGAAATCTTCTGGCTCTCATGGTCAACATAGCCATTTGGCACTTTAGATCCATCTCTTCCAAGTCATCAGCATCAATCTGTTGTAAGTCATCATCATTTAATTATGGATTGTTAGATTGGTTTGCAAAGAAAGAATAGATCACATCATCACTCATACTATCAGTATTGGCAGAGTTAGAACCATAAGCTTGATTGGAAGTGCCAGAGTTATTGGAAGACACAAAAGCTACATTCTGTGAATTTTGGTTTGAGTTTGATGACCCTTTAACTTCAGTTTCATAAATCTTTAGATTGTTATATAGGTCATCCATGCTTAAGGTATCTAAATCAGGTTTATTTCTCCAGATCAAGGTATGAGTCTTCCATTCTGATGGGAGACTCCTTAAAAACTTCAGATTTATATCTTCTTGAGAAATAGTTGCACCCAGAATCTCTAGCTGACTGATAAGCTTTTGAAGCCTATCATAGGTTTGATCAAGTCCTTCTGAGCTTGATCCATTGAAATTCTCATACTATTGCTTTAGAAGTGTCTTCTGAGTTTTCTTTGACTCCTTATTACCTCTAAACCTTTTCTCTATGGCTTCCATCAGAGTCTTGGCACATTTGTAGGTATTAAATTTTAGTTGATGTTCATTTAGAAGAGCCATTAACAGTGTACCTCTTGCCTTTAACTCATTATTCCTTGCTAACTTCTCCTCTGCAGTTGTAGGAGGATATGTTTGCTCAACACCATCAACAGTTCTCTTTGGTGGAGGTGAGTCTCCATTTACTATTACTTCCCAAAGAGCATAATCTGTCATTAGGAAGTACTGTTCTATCCTCATTTTCCAAAGCTTAAATTCTCCTGGATTGAGTACTGGAAGTTTTGCAGCAGCAACCATTGTTGAAGATCCTGCCTCCATGTTTTTACAAACAAAATAGTTCTGGTATATGCAGATTATTTCTTCTTATTCAAAGTTTCTTAACAAGCTCTGATACCACTTGTTGATCCCTTTTGAATAGATCTTGTTTAGCTTGTAAGAAGCTTAGTTGTATTGAATAAATCCAAGACAACTATGATAGAAACTTTGATTGAATATATCAAAGACTATGCGGAATCTAGTCAATGATTCTAAGAAGAATTCTAATAAAACAGTAACACTAAATTAATAATAAGATAGATTACCAAACTTTCAGCCTTAATATAAAATGAACACTCTTAATAGTGTTAGGGTTTACAAAACCTTAAAGCTACAAATATCAAAGATGTACATCTAACATTATGCCCTAGGACCTCCTTTTATACACCAAGGAGTCCTACAAGGCTTACAATACTTTCCTAACTTATCATGATCTTTTCTATAAACAAACGTAATCTTTTAAACAAATAAGTTATACATATCTTCTTTACGAATAACTAATACTTATCTTCGTAAGTATTCTTGTTCTCCAATCAATCTTTGATCTCATCTCTGTCAGTATATTCCTTTCAATAGTAGTAATCACTCAGCGGTTGTAACTGAGCACAACCAGGATTAACTACTTAGAAATTTACTCTAGCAGTACTAACATATACTAGCAGTACTAACTTTTGTACTAGCAGTAGTAACTACTTAGTATATTTTCTGTCTTTATCTCTGAGCAGTCTTAACTTCTACTGGCAACAGTAACTTTACACTAACAGTACTAATTATACTAACAGTAGTAACTAGCAGTAGTAACTTTTATACTACCAGTACTAACTACTTAGCATAATTTTCATTAGTATTACCAGCAGCACTAAGTTATGCTTGACATCACTAATATATACCTGAGCAGCAGTAACTCTAAGAATATCTTGAACTCTTTTAAACCTAACACACCGTAGCTTTACGCCTTAGTGTATTGTATTTATGTTGGGCCTTGGCCCGTTAAGTCCAAAAATGTAGTTTTACTTATCCATATAGTCTGATAAGCAAAACATTAAATAATAAACACGCGACTTAATAATAAGCTATCAATAAGCTCATAATAAGCCACAATAAAATACGCCAAACCACGTAAGCTCAAAATAAGCTCGTGGTGTTGGGCCTTGGTTGTGGGACGCGGCTAGAAGCCCAATAAGCTATATTTAGGCTTATTTATTAAGCCGGATAAGTTTACTATTTGTCCTTTCAAAATAAGCTAGAAAAATAAGCCGAAACAAAATAAGCTAAACAACACTTCTCCTTTCTTTTCTAGTTGGGTCGAACCAAATAATAAGCCCATTAAGTTCAAAATAAGCTTCCAAAAGCTTATTAACATAAGCCGAATAAAAATAAGCTAGAAATAAGCTCAATAAATCTAAGTTACAAGAAACAAGCTTGAACAAATATTTCTTTATGTTTTCTATTTTAGGACGCAACATATATAAGTCACATAAGCTCAAAAATAATCAAATAAGCTTTCCCATTAGCTTATTATATAAGCCGGACACAAACAAGCTATAACATACCATTTTTATTACACAAAAATAACCACGATCACAAAACTATGATTTCCTTTTATTTCTTGTTATTATTTTTGAACCATAGTCATAACCTTATAAGGTTTATGTAGTTTTAAAATCTTTGTTTTTGCAAAATAAGTTGTACAACTAGTAAGTATGCATCAAGATGATTATAAAGGTACAAGTTATTAGAAGATTTGAAGACTTACAAAGATTGAAGGTTTTTAGAAGGATGAATAAGACTAAAACAACCCAAATGTTGTTTAACAAATACCTGAATGATACAAATGATCAAACCTTCAACAAATCTTCAAGAGTTTTTGATCAAAGATGAAAATTTTATGGATTTATATATGTGTGTATGTATTTCGTGAGTTAGGAGAGCAAGAGAAAAAGAAAACTCAAATGCTAAGTGTGTGTGAGATATGAATGAAAAATGAGAAGTAATATGTTATATATGTGCAAGATTACTTCACACACTAAAAGTGTGTATGTGTGTGGTACGTGGGATAGGATAAAGAAAGAGAGGGGACCAAAATGATCTCCCAATCAAATTCAAGCTAAGACAAAACATGAGTTATAATCTTATCTTACTGATTTTGATTTCAAAATGGCATTTTCACATAGGATGTCTTGTTTGGATGCATACAAGAAAGAGGGGGGGACCAAATGGTTTCCAATATTTTAAGATGCTAGTGCTCCTTGTTTGATTTAATTTCCAAGTCCTCCATGCATATGCTCACATTTTAAATAAATCACGATTCACGTAAATAACGAAACGAATAATGGTATCTCCGAAAATTATGAAATTTTAAATATTACTTTAAAATATAAAAACGTGGCTATTGCCAAAATACTACAATGTTAGGTGTCCTGGTTTGCTCCCGAAGACGATTCTCAGATAAAAGCGGGAAAACTTCCCGGTTAAACGTAAAAGTTAAAAGAAACTTTTTAAAAATTCAAATTAGCCACCGGTAACGGCTAAAATATTGAATGGAAATTTGCGGGGTGTCACAAACAGGTGATCTACATTTTCATCCATATAGAGCCTCGAATGGTGCAGCCTTAATACTAGCGTGATAACTATTGTTGTAAGAAAACTCGACTAATGGCAGGTGTCGATCCCAACTACTTCCAAAGTCAATCACGCAGGCTCGCAACATATCCTCCAGTGTTTGTATCGTTCTCTCGCTTTGACCTTCCGTTTGAGGATGGTAAGCGGTACTCATATCTAGTCTCGTTCCCAGATCCTTTTGAAGCGATCTCCAAAACTCAGATGCAAATCGGCTATCTATATCTAATATGATCGATACAGGCACTCCGTGTCTACAAACAATTTCCCTCAAGTATAGCTGGGTGAGCTTCTCCATACTATCTATTTTCTTCATTGGCAGAAAATGTGCAGACTTGGTCAAACGATCGACAATAACCCAAATCGAATCGTATCCACTCGAAGTCCCCGGGAGTCTATTAATAAAATCCATGGTGATTTTCTCCCACTTCCAGACAGTAATTTTAGTTTGTTGCAGTAACCCAGATGGCTTTTGATGCTCAGCTTTAACTTTAGCACATGTTAGACACATGCTGACGTAGGTGGCGATATCTGCCTTCGTGTTCGGCCACCAATACAACTGCTTTAGATCTTGATACATCTTGTCAGATCTCGGGTGAAAAAAGTATTTAGATTTATGCGACTCATGCATAATTAAATCTCTTAATCCCCCGAATCGTGGTAACCAGATACGCTTGCCAAAACATTGAGTCCCATCAGGGCAAAACTCGAATATTTTCTTGATCAATCTTCCTAAATTCTCTGCCCTTACATTCTTCTTTTTCATTGGCTCCTTTTGAGCGTTGAGGATCTGCTCAGGTAGATCGTTATGAACCATCATTACCAATGATCGAATACGCAATGGCTTAATCCTTTCCTTCTGACTCAAGGCGCCAGCCACTACATTTACATTTTTAGGATGGTAACGAATCTCACAGTCATAATCGCTTAAGAGTTCAATCCATCGGTGTTGCCTCATGTTGAGCTCTTTCTGGTTAAGGATATATGGGAGACTCTTATGGTCAGTGTAAACTACACACTTTGTTCTATACAAATAATGTCTCCATAATTTAAGAGCAAAAACCACAGCACCCAACTCCAAATC
>BQNB010038035.1:0-49024 GCA_026074375.1 Tanacetum coccineum | reverse complement strand
CAAAGATGGTTTATGTTTAATCAAATATCATTCAAACCATTTCGTTAGCAATCAACGATCTCGTGATTTTTTTTTCATTTTTTTGTTCGTGTATTGTTAAGCAAAAAAGGGGGTCGTTGGATTAGTGTTTTGTGTCCACCGAACAAGGGGATCGAACAAGCTCTAGTCGGTTCGATCGAACGAGTGGAAAAGAAGGGATCGAACAAGCCTATCGAACTAGACGTTCGAACAAGACAATCGAACAAGGGGTTCGAACAAGGTTGGATCGAACAAGTGGAAAACAAAAGGATCGAACGAACTCAACCTCTTAAAGATCGAACGAGTTTATTCATCAAGCATCGAACGAGTGTGATCTTTAAAAACCTTGTAGACGTTCGAACAAGCGGTTCGAACTAGACGACCGAACTAGCAATCGATCTAGACGATCGAACAAGGCGTTCGAACAAGGCGATCGAACGAGTGGTTCGAACAAAGCAATCGAACAAGACGTTCGAACTAGACGATCGAACGAGTGGTTCGAACCAAGCAACCGAACAAGCAACCGAACGAGTGATTTTTCAAGTTTTGGACCGAACCAGTTTTATACTTCAAGGACTGAACTAGCAATCCTTTTTGAATCGTACAAAAACAAACTCAAACTCAAATCAAACAATTCATCAATCACTTACGATCAGATCATTACTAAACAAACCCAATGGCAAGCAGATATGGAAATCTATCCAGAATGGCCCTACACCTCACCCTATGATCACTGATCCTCCAACTACTGATTCTGCTGCTGTGCCTGCACCGAGGAAGAAACTTGATTCTGAATTCAGTGAAGAGGAAAACAAACTTGAGATGGCTGATACTCAAGCTGAAATCATTCTCAGTCAAGGTCTTCCTAGACACATCTTCAACAACCTCAATCAAACAAGCACTGCAAAGGAGATTTGGGATAATATAGAGATGTGTCACACCCCGCCAAGGCGGAAACGCGAGGCGTAAACAAGAATGGATATCATCACAACACATGGTGTCTATATAGAGAATACTAAAATGAAAACTAAAGTAAAGCAAAGACACAAAGTGTCATAACAATACCCAAAACCTAATGGTGTCTTTATTAATGAGAAAGAGGTCTCGTCAATAAATGACATGCAAAAACATAAACCAAACAATTCAAACAGAAAGCATAAATAACTCCAAGCATCCTACGGTCTCTTCTAGCCACTTCGTTCTATCTTAGCACCATTAAGCTCACCTGAAAATGATGCTTAAAACGTCAACACAATGGTTGGTGAGAGTCATAGGTTTAAGACAACAATAAAACTTTAAAACCGAATTACTGTGATTATCAAAACAATAAAGGACAATTATGCAAAATATGAACTTATGCTAACATGCAATCCACATACTGGGTAGGAACGTTACCCCCGATCCATTACAACAACTGGGTAGGAACGTTACCCCCGATCCACTAATAGTCATGGAAAGGATCCAATACCCAATTCCAGACTCTTGGTACCGATAACAACAATATCCACAAGAGTGATCAGGCTCAAGGATCTTGCCTACATAAGTAGACGATAACACCACATTACCACTCGGATAAATCCCAAGTCTTGCCTACATGAGTAGACGATAACACCAATGTCACATCTCAACAAGCAAAAATTAAGTCATATAATAGGTAACATATTGTCATTACACACTACCACATAATCCCGCTTCAACATCTTTAGATTCAACATAAGCATCATTATCAGCCCAATAATGTAAAGACATTTTACAAACTAGGACTATGAAATCACCTGAAGCCTTAGCTTCCAAAAAAGATCAATCAACACTTACAAAATCTACGAACAATCTAAACAATTTAAAAATTTATTAGCTACCATCAATTAGGTATTCAACCCAATATGATGTAACTTCAACTATGATGGATACCTAGGCTATCTATCATAGTCCTATAGTCATTTAAAACCTTTACCCATTCTTACATGTTTCATTTATACTTAAATGCTACTCTTTAAACTTTCTGGTTTTAGGCAGAATTTTACTCTCACTTGCGTGCCCTAAACGCACTACTTAAACACTCCCATAATTCAAACCAAAATTCACCATGCTACATATATGTCATATGAACTTCATAGTTCTCCCAAGTCAACTCCCTTTATAAATACCCCTTAAAAATTCATTAATCCAAAGTGTTTAAAATTCGTCCAGAATCTGACCTTCTAAAAGTATGGCATTAATTACCCAACTTAGACCCCACTATGACCTTAGCCAAAATCAAGAGGTACACCCAATATTTAAAACTAACTTCCAAGTGCTTTAGAGCCTCTAATCAGTGTCCTAAGATATCTTTAGAAGAAATAAACCAAAACTGATAAATTTCGTCACTGTTTTTACACACTGATTTGTAATGACCATTTGACCCATTCCCGACCATAAAAAACTTTGAGGCCGGATTTTATAGAACGTAGAGAATCTCTGAGGTTATCTCCAGTAGTTGTTAAAAATATTTATTTGATTTTGATGACGAGTTATGCCCGTTACAAAACTGCCTAACTTTCTGCTGTGAATTACGCATCTAATTGAGTGTCTAAGCCCTAAGCATGATCATATCGCCTAAATCTAATTAATCAAATGATTAAAACTTACATTATATATTCATAAGCTTTCTGGAAAAAAAATACCCTATTTTATAAAATCCTATTTTAAACCTAAATCCCCCATAATTAAGTTCCTAGAAAAATAAAGCGAACTTAGGATAAAAGATCGGATTCGTACCTCGAAGTGAAATCCTAAATATTTTGGTCTTATTTTTCTCCTTCCCTTATGGCCGGTCAAATTGCACTAGTAAATGGGGGAGGGTTAGGCGGATTTTAATCTTGTTATATATAACGGCATCTAGTAGATCTCCTAACTAACTCATAATAGTTATTCGCGAATAGGGATTTAGTATTTTATTTTTTTATTTTTTTTTATTTTTTTTCTTTTAAATTTCGGAACCTATTCATCTTATAAAAAAAAATTTATTAATTGATATTTCAATAACATTAAGTTTTGTAAAACTGTTTTACTTTATTGGTAACATTTTGCTTAAAGGCAGTTTCCTACTTTCTAACAATAACTTTTCAATTTCAAACTAACTTTCAAAAATAAAAAATTTTCCATTTTGTCTTAACTAAATACTTCTAAAGATAAACTTATGCTTAAATTATGTAACTACGAAAATACATATACTGTATAAATACTTACCAATAATCTTAAAAAACGCTAAAATCTCATAATGATGTCCTCGTCACTCAAAAGTGTAAGATATCGAAAACTCAACCATCAAATACAATATCATTGAGATATCACACTCAATAGATTGATGCCAAGACCTCGATAAACAATAGAAGCACAATAACACATAGATCACAATAAACCATACATTGCAACAGCACAATAGTCAAACCTAAGTTTGACTAACCTGCTCAAGTCATGGTTTTTACATTATCCCCACCTTGAGAAAATCTCGTCCGAGATTTAACTACTCGAGGCATTAGCACTATCGGACCTAAACAATGAGGCCACTTAGACGTCATTTGATCCTTGCGTACCTAAGTTGTCCGGACACGCTTCGAAATCCCCACGAACTTCCTAATACATCATTTTATGCTTTAATAGGTACCTCTAGGTCCACAAACTTAACGGTTCCTGACAAAACAATGATTTGTACAACCATATACATCCAATTCTAATTCAGAATCCAATTGCTAATGGACTTTGCTTACCCTTCGCAAGGTGCATTTAGAAACACAACAACTCCACACGAAAAGAAAACGTTATTGAACCAGGACCTTTCATCAAAGGAAACTCGTTAAAAACCTTAAGTTGTGTAACAACGTCATTTACAACCCGGTCTCGCAACTCATCAAACAAGAACTGTCTTGAAACCAAGTTATAAGTTGTTACAAAGCCCAACGTTTTTAAAGAATCGGCTCGACTTCGAGTTTATTCATAAAATAACTTTAATCCAAAATCACAAACACATCTAAGGGCATACTAAGGTCTACAAGAAACCTTACGTACCCAACTTCAACTAAAACTCCCAATGATTCCTTGCTTGCTTTTAATTTTTTCCTTTCTTTTTTTTTTTTTTTTTTTTTAAACGAACAAGTGTGGATACTCAGTTTATAAGACAAAAATTCTCAACCGAACTATAGGCCCAATCCATCCAAGGATCTCAAATGGTCCTACATAACTCGGTTCTAACTTGTCTTTCTTTCCAAACGTTACTACCCCTCTCCAATTGTGAGACCCTTCAACCGCCCATAACCTATGCATTAATCAAAGTTTCCTACTACTACCAAGTTAACTCCTTCAACAATTTGGCTGCCTCGAGCCTTTCCTGTATTACCACTATCTTGTTGGTTGTTTCTTGTACCAAATTCGATCCATTTAACTCAACCTCTCCAGTTATAGCCCATAAAATGGTAACCTACATTCCTTTTCATACCATGTTCAATGAAGCATCTCCATACTCGAATGATAATCCCCACCTTAAGGAAAAAACTCATCCACTAGTGGTATTCCATTACTTTAGAATTCTACCATACTTGTTCTAAGCATAGCTAGGAATGGGGTGACTTAGTCAGTCTATTGACTACACCCAATCGTATCGTATCCTATACTCACACTTGGTAACTTGACAACAATATCCTTAGTTATCCTTTCCTACTTCTACTCGGGTAACTCAGGTTGTAGCAACAATATGAGACCCTTTGATACTCACTTCCCACTTCCAAATTACGCAAACACTTACTACGCAACTAACTATAACTTCTTCATTACTTAGCCATCGTTTAGTTAACCTAAACCACACAACAACGTATCCGCTCCGGATGGATAGAATACTTTGTCGTATTCGCCTCTTCACTAAGTCAAGGTCTTCTTACATTCTACAAATAGGGGTAGATACCGAACCTTGTCTAACCCATATGAACCACTCTCTATCTCTTTTCACACTCGTTGGTCCAAGCCACGCAACATCCTATGTTGACGCGTTCTTTGCTTTGGACATCTTATCTTATGCCACCAACATCCTTTTCTCAAACCTTGATCGGATTGTAGTAAAATCTAGCTAGAACTCATTCTTGGCTTCATCCTTTTGATTGAAAAGTGTGTTGGAGACATTCAAAATTCGTATAGATCACTATCCACGTCTTGTTCACATAATGCCTTAAGCATTATATGGCAAAACCTACCACGTTAGTCATACAATCCTTTCATAAGATACTAGCAATGTCGCGACGTTCCAGCAATCACCTTCTCTCTTTTCTAAGCTGTCTACCAAATCCTTGCTTTCGCTGCGTCATAATATACTACGAATTCGTCTGGGCCTTCCGCGAAATGCAAGATCGGCTCAATATACCATTCTGATTCCTTCTACATTTAGATAGCTTCCTCTTTGCTCTGTTCTACATTGTTGAAAAAACTTCACGTACCTCTTCTCTTCCTTCAGTGGGACTCCGACGATCATTCACGTCTGACTCGTACTCCTCTTTAGCTTGGGTCGGTTTTAAAATATGACGGTTATATATAAGTTATCTAGCTTGTCTATATACAGCCATGCACACCCGGCTCATTAACTCAATGAAAACCGCTGGTGCATTGGTTAACCCAAAAGGCATAGCCGTAAACTTCAACGTGTCCATTACGCAACCTAAAAACAGCCTTAGCTACGTCATCCCCGTGCACTCTCCATTGGTGACATCGATACGAATTTTCTATCTCACTCTACTCGAGATAATCTATGCGCATTTCAAACTACTCACCTTTCTCTACCATAGCAATACAAACGCTTCCCACAAAACTAAGAGGGTACTAAATCAAAAGTATAAACAAAAAACTCACCATTCCAACCTGGGATTTCAATAATTCCATTCGCTTTGCTACTGTTAGAGTCGCACCATGTCAGAAGATATGACCTGACCATCAACTTCTAATCGGCATGAGCAAATACCAAACTTCACATGCACCAATGTTTGGACCCAAAATCACACAATCCCAAAAAGTAGAAACACCGAATATAAATGACGACTAACGAACGAACTTCAGACCTAACAAAACGCATGAATGATGCTATAGACACCAATGAATAATCCTCGTACACAACCCATGTAATTAAAGATTAAGAAATCCTTTGTACAATAACCGACTTTTTACCCAAGGAAACTTTCCTCTCATAACTCTTAACCTTCATTTAAAGAACACTGGAAACACTTTTAGCTTTATAATGCAATTAATTTTAAGTGTAAAATAATTTTAAATTAAATTTTCATGAATTATTTTAATTATGATTTTCTAAAGAACAATCAAAAGATGGTTAAAATACACATGTGTTGCATTTAATATTATAATTTAGTTTTAAAGAAGTTTTTTTTTTTTAACACATAAACGATATGGATTATTGGACTACATAACAAAATTACTTTGAAAAGGAATTTATGACTCGCAACAAAAGACATCATGATAGCAAAATAGACTCCCAAAATACCTTAAGGATTCCAATACCAAAATGTTAATTTACTTGAAAACGAACACGACAGGAACTCTTTTAAACCAAACAAACCATAAGGATTCATCATACCAAACGGTCTTAGACCAAACCAAAAGTATCGTGCCCTAGTTTTAGACAAAGGAAAAACAAATCAAAAACGCCAAACGGAGAAATCAGAAACACCAGTTTATTGGACAACTAGAGAAATCCAACACGAGCATTAGATTTTAATTTTTCTTCAAAAACGCACAAACGAGCTAACGAACCAACTTAAGAATCGCGACGACAACACCAACGGTATCGATGTAACAAATCCCCCCCCCCAAATAAAAAAATTCAGAACTAATAGATGAAAGGAAACTCACATCTACTTAACTCGATCTGTATAATCGCTCAAAGGGTTATGAGAATAAATTCTATAACATACAAACCATCCTCAACTGGATCTCACATCCCATCACACTCAATCTATACCAATTATCTAGGATACCATAATCCGTCATAATAATACAAGCAACACTGAGTATGCAATCAAAGTCAAAGTCACGTGTGTGTTGCGTTTATATTATGTTGCGACCATAATTATAATTGCACCTTTTGCCACGTGTTACTTACTTCCAAGACCAGCACATTCTCACTGATAATCACTCATCACCACATAGCATATATAATAAATCCATATAAATCAAACATGATAATCCATTTACGAACATAAGATCCCAATCGACCAAACGAAAAAGAAGTACATATGACCATATAAAGTTGTAAAATCAATCCTCGATTATAGCAAGCATGAGGTAGAGAATAACGAAATTACTATGTTGGCTTGCTTGGGTTTGGACTTTTTCTCTCAAAAGTCACCATTCTGCGAGTTTCCAGTGAAGTATAATCTCCAACAATATCCCTTAAGGATAGGGGAAGGCACGATTAAAACAATAACAAAGGGGTATATACTATTAGATCCCCATAATGAAAAAGTATATATTTCATATTATATAGTAGTATTCAATATAGAAAATTTTTTAAAGCTTTTAGGTAGCGGAACATTCGGTAATATAGTTACAAACACTTATACCCTAAAATGCAACTATATGAGGGGCCCTTAAGCTATAGTCTAGGCTCAACCACCTAGTTCTCTATAACCTGGCTCTGATACAAATCTGTCACACCCCGCTAAGGCGGAAACGCGAGGCGTAAACAAGAATGGATATCATCATAACACATGGTGTCTATATAGAGAATACTAAAATGAAAACTAAAGTAAAGCAAAGACACAAAGTGTCATAACAATACCCAAAACCTAATGGTGTCTTTATTAATGAGAAAGAGGTCTCGTCAATAAATGACATGCAAAAACATAAACCAAACAATTCAAACAGAAAGCATAAATAACTCCAAGCATCCTACGGTCTCTTCTAGCCACTTCGTTCTATCTTAGCACCATTAAGCTCACCTGATTAATGATGCTTAAAAACGCAACACAATGGCTGGTGAGAGTCATAGGTTTAAGACAACCAATAAACTTTAAAACAGAATTTATGTGATTATCAAAACTATAAGACAATTATGCAAAATATGAACTTATGCTAACATGCAATCCACATACTGGGTAGGAACGTTACCCCCGATCCATTACAACAACTGGGTAGGAACGTTACCCCCGATCCACTAATAGTCATGGAAAGGATCCAATACCCAATTCCAGACTCTTGGTACCGATAACACAATATCACAAGGAGTTGATCAGCTCCAAGGATCTTGCCTACATAAGTAGACGATAACACCACATTACCACTCGGGATAAATCCCAAGTCTTGCCTACATGAGTAGACGATAACACCAATATCACATTCAACATGCAACAATAAGTCATATAACAGTAACATATTGTCCATACACCATTAACCACATAATCACAGCATTCAAAACATCTTTAGATCACAAGCATCATTTTCATCCCAAAATGTAAAGACATTTAAAAATGGGACTATGAAACTCACCTGATTGCTAGCTTCAAATCCACAAACACTTCACAAATCTCACGAACAATCTAAACAATATAAGCACAAAATAAGTTACCATCAAATAGGCATTCAACCCAAAATGATGTAACCTCAACTATGATGGATGCCTATGTGATCTATCATAGTCCTATACTTGTTTTATAATCTTATTAAATCTTACATTTACTATTTGCACCTAAACGTTACACTTAACACTTTCTGGTTTTACGCAGAATTTTACTCTCACTTGCGTGCCCTAAACGCACTACTTAAACACTCCCATAATTCAAACCAAAATTCACCATGCTACATATATGTCCTATGAACCTCTCATAGCTCTCCCAAAGTCACTACCCCTCTATAAATATCCCAAAAAAATTCATTAATCCAAAGTGTTTAAAATTCGTCCAGAATCTGACCTTTAAAAAGTATGGCATTAATTATCCAACTTAAACCCCTCTCTGACCTTAGCCAAAATTCAGAGGTCACACCCAATATATGAACTAACTTCCACGTGACTTAGAGCCTCTAACTCAGTGTCTAAGTATTTTTAGAAAAATCAAAATCAAAACTGAAATTCGTCACTGTTTTACACACTGATTTTGTATTGACCATTTGACCCACTTCCCGACCACAAAAACTTATGAGGCCGGATTTTCTAGAAAGTAGACACTCTGAGGTTATCTCCAGTATATTGTAAATTATTTATTTGATCTTTTATGACCGAGTTATGCTCGTTACAAAACTGCCTAACTTTCTGCAGTGAATTACGCATCTAATTCAAGTGATCTAAACCCTAACGCATGCTCATATCGCTAATCTAATTAATTTAATGATTAAACTAACATCATAATATCATAAACTTTCTGGAATTTAAATGCCCTAATTTATAAAATTAATTTAAATCTTAATCCATCATAATCAAGTTACTAGTAAATTAAACGAACGATAATTTAACAAACCGAATCGTACCTTAAAGCGAAACCTTAAAAATTTTCGTCTTCTCTTTTTTCTTCTCCTTATGGCCGGCCAAATTTATGAATGGGGAGGGTTAGGGGTTTTTAACCTTGTATTTATAAGCACCTAGATAGAATCCTAACCTAAATCTAATTAGGTCTTAGAGATAAACTAGGATTCTAATTATTTATTTATTTTTTTCTTTTTCCCTTTTTTTTCTAATTTTCGGAACACTATTCACCTAATAAAAAAAATATTTTTTTTTATTTTTTTATTTTTATTAGATATTTACAATATAACCTTAAGTTTTTGTAAAAATGTTTACTTATTTGGCTAACCTTTTTGTATAAAGGCAGTTTCCTACCTTTCTAAAAATAACTTTTCATTTCCAACCTAACTTTCCAAAAATAGAAATTTTACATTTTCTCAACTAAACTTCTAAAGTCAAAACTTATCTTAAATTACTAACACGAAAATACGTATACGTATAAATACTTACACATTAATCATAAAACGCTAAAATCTCAATAATCATTTCCTCGTCATTCAAAAGTGAACGAAATGAACTCAACCATCAATCCAATTTCATTGAGATGATCACACTCAATAGATTGATTGCCAATACCTCATAAACACATAGAAGCACACATAAACACATAGAATCACATAAACCATACATTGCAACAGACACAATAGTCAACACTAATGGTTTGACTAACCTGCTCAAGTCATGGTTGTTACATATCACATAAGCAGTACTAACTTCTTATACTAACAGCATTAACTATTAACTAACAGTACTAACTATACTGACAGTACTAACTAATATAACTAGCAGTACTAACTACTTAGTTTATTTCTTCAGTCTTTATCAGCAGTATCAATCTTGAACTAACAGTAGTAAAGTAGTACTAGCAGTAGTAAAGAATAAAACCTTAAAGTATCGTCATTAAAGAATAAAACACAAACAAGTTATATTAGAAGTATAAAATGCCAACAAACCAGAAATTCTTCAGAGTTAGTGTAAGCAACAAACTTTTCCCAATGTTTAAGATCTTTCGGCATATATTTGTAACTAGCAAAAGGTTTCATGTCTAGTCTCACAAAGTCTACAAGGGTAGATCTGAATGATCTATGGATCCCGTTCACTTTGGATAATTGTGTCTCCTTTGCCTCCTTATTATCAACAAAATGAATATTATCACATGAAACATAGACAAAAAGTATGAAGTGTAAAGTAGTTACCCACAAGATCGAGTAAAAAAACTTCAAACCTTAAATCTTAATTTTTCCTCTAAAATTGCAAATTCGCCCGAAATTGTGGATTAGCTTTATTGAATAACGGTTTGAAGTTTTAGGTGTTAATTGATGGTAAAAAAACTGGAACAATTTGGAGTTAATTGTATTGGTTCGCAAGGGTTTATTGAGGGCGACATTGAAGATAGAAGATATCGAATGAAGTGAATGTGAAGACAAGATATGCATGGGAAAGTGTTGTTTATTAGAACGGTTGACTGTATCAGTTTAAAATAAACCTTAAATAACTTTAAAACATTATTTTAATGTAAATCTCCATCTTTTAAAACGGCTCGTATCTTCCGTAACAAATAAGATGCAAAAAGTTGTATTTTTTATAACGGTTCCAAGCTGAAACGTAACAAATACCAATTCATTTCCCGCACAATTTTGATAAAGTAATTCACAAATCCTGCCACTATTTCATTTATAATAAAGAAGAAGAGTAAAGTGTTGTTGGTTTGTAAAAAAATGTTTTAAAAAAATTATAAAATATTGTATTTTTTACAACTATCAATATAAACCGTTGTAAATAATAAAGAAGAAGAGTGAAGTGTTGTTGGTTTGTAAAAAAGTGTTTTAATAAAATTATAAAATATTGTATTTTTTACAACTATCCTATAAACCGCTGTAAATAATCAAATTAAATATTTTAATAAGCTTATAATATAAAATATTAAATCTTTTAAACGGTTTGTATCACACCGTTTGTAAATAATTGAATTGAAATTATAAAATATTGTATTGCATTTTGAAACAACTACATTTACCCGTTGTAAATAATAAATTTCAATTATAAAAAAACGAAACTCTTTTAAAACTTTTTATAAAAGACCGCTTCAAATAATATAAAAAAATTTGATATACATAACAGACCGTTTTAAATAATACATTTAATATTAACGTTTTCCTTTTAAACACATGTTAAAAAAACAGTAAAAACAAAATCAAGAGGTAAATATAGTATCCAATAATTAAGCAACGGACAAACTAAAAGCCGTTATAAATAGTGCGTTGTAAAATGTTTGTTCTCTCTTATCCTCTATAACATCAAAAGGATATCTCCCATATGTTTAATAGTTGCAGCACATACAAATTCAAAACATCTTAAATTCATTATTGAAGTTGAGAATCAACACAGCTACAAACGAAACAATGCCACATAAGATTCTTATCCTCTATTACATCAAAAGATTTCTCCCATATGTTTAATAGTTGCAGTACAACCAAATTCAAAACATCTCAAATCCATTATTCAAATTGAGTAAGAGCCTGTTTGGTTCACTGTAATCTGGCATAATTGGAAAGAATTGTAATTCATATTACATTACGTGGGCTGTTTGGTTCGCAAAATGGAGATATTGTTATTCAAATTACATTACGTAGGCTGTTTGGTTTGCGGTGTAATTGTAATTCAGTGATTACAATTACATCAAATGAGTGAATTCGAATTATATAGGAAGTTGGATAGAAAGTTTTGAAGTACGTTGTAATTCAGAATTTTATACTTTATTTAAGTATTTATACATTATTATTATTATATATAAATTATAAAACAATAATAATAATAATAATCTTTATTATTATTGTTATTTTACTATTGTTGTTTTTTTATATTATTTTATTATTATTATTATTCATTTATTACTATTATTATTTATTAATTTGTTATTATTATTGTTATTTTTCTTATAAATATTATTATTTTATTATTATTATTATTATTATTTATATTATTATTTATTATTATTATTATTATTTTATTATTATTATCACTTTTCTTATAAATATTATTTTTATTATATTATATTATTTATTATTGTATTATTTTAATTATTATTATATTAATTTTTTATGTTTTATAAAAAATGAATTTGAATTCCATTACGTTGCGAGTCAACCAAACACATCGACAGATTTCATAAATTATAATTACAACACATTACAATTCTAACACATTCCAACCATTTGAATTATAATTACATCAAATTACAATTCATTTCAAAGATTACAATCCTTAAAAAACATTTTGTGAACCAAACGCCCCCTAAGTTTTTTTTTGGCGAGTAAGTTTGATGGCGAGTAAGTTTTCTTTTTTGGAAAATTCCATTTATACCGTTAGTTATTTTCGAATAAATGTTTCAGAAGGCGTGGCTGCATTGTTTTTCCGATGTCGATCTATGTGTGAGATAGTGAATGTCACGTTCTTAGAGTCCTTTTCTAATATTTTTTTTGAAGTCGTAGTTGTATTGTTTCTAGAAGATATGTCGATACGTCAATCTAAGTGTGAATGTTTTCTTTTTGGCTTTATGTGTTCAGAGGTAATGGTAAGGTAACCGAGCATACCGATCAGATAGTTAGAACGAGGTATTAGGCGCACACGCATTGCAGAGTAGCCATTTTAAGTCAGATATTTGGTCTAAATTATTTTCGCAATGTGGAAAATGAAGTACGAACACTGTTTACCACATAATTATAAGACAATTGGGGAACAATAATGTGCTAAAATAATATTACGTATCTATTGAACTCCAATTCTTCAAGAGTCCAATGTGTAAAATCCCCGAGAGTCCAATATGTAAAAGCCCATAATGAGACCTAAAGGAGTCTACCACAAATATGCAGAAAAATAGCCCAAAACAAACAGCAGTAAAATCTCCATCCATACAGCTCATAAACATACCATCCAAACACTCTATTCCCCTCTAAAACGACTAAAGACATAAACAATTGACATATCTTCTAACTCAACCACTAAGCATCTAGCATCTACGTCTTCAACATACAAAATAATCATGTAATAACACTTGGTTCTCAGATTGAATATAAGAAGCAAGATGATTAGCGTAAGCTATTGTTGTAGGCTCGAGAACGGTAGGCTCACAGCTTCGCTTAGCAGAAGAGCCTGACTTTCTGTTAGTCAAGCGCTAGCGCCCAAGAAAAGGGAAATGGTAGAAAAGGGAAATAGGGAAATGGAAGAGAAGAAAGATGGTCACTCCTTTTAGGAACACGGCTTGTTCATTCACTTGGTCATGAACTCATAGCTTCGCCAGAAGCTACAAATGTGGGGGCTCGGCCAGGGAAGGGGAGAGTGGCCGAGTGGTCAAAAGTGACAGACTGAATTCTCCTGAAGTTTTTCTATGTAGGTTTGAATTCTGCCTCTCCTACTTGTTTGTTGTTGTAGACTTCAAAGAAGAGAAAAGAGACATTCGTCAGCGTAGGAAGGCTAACCGAGCGAGCTCCTTTGGCCGTTCTGTGAAGTTCAATTGTATCGTATGTTAGTTAGAGAGGGCATTTAAAGCACAACTAATTAAAAAATTGGATAGAGAGAGGGAGAGAGGGAGAGGGAGAGATGGAAAGGGAGAGAGGGAGAGGGAGAGAGAAAGAGAGAGAAAGATCATCTCAATTGGCATTGGAAACAAAAGAGAGTCATTTAATATAGCAAGCATAAATTACAGAATCTAAAATCAAACATATGTAGATTTAATTCAATCATTTTTTTTAACTGAGAAAGCCTAATAGAAACTAACATGTACTAACTGAACTTAAAAAATAACAAAAAATCCATGTAAATGGAAGCTTTAAAATAAACAATAGACATGCAATCTAAACCCAAGCCCACCCATTTTGAACTGCACGGAAAGTTTGTCACTTATATTATCTGTCAAGATAATACAATTAGGAAGATTAGGATTGAGACCAACAAAAGTCGCGGGTTATCATTTTTTAACAATTTTGTAGGTGGCTGGCAATTTCCATTTACAATAAAAATAAATGGCGGGTGCTCGAAATTGCATACAAACTATTTGTCTTTGCCTATCCTTCTAAAACATTAATTTTTTGTAATAAGAAACTTTAAACTGGATATTCAAAACATAAGTTTGGTCACAAATAACCAGATTAGGAGTTTGGTTAAACAATCAATTTCAAGCACTACCCTAAATAGAACCCGAAAGCACAATTAGACCACGAAAAGTGAATATACTTGTTTCCTGGGTCACCAAAACTTAATTACAACATCAAGCCCTATCTCGACTCGTACGTCCGGTCTGCAAATTCAACAAAAACCACTCATTTTTTACCTCTAAATTTATTTTGGGAAACACGTAGATTGGCAAAAGTACAATAAAGCTTACTATGGAAGTAACAAAAGGAAAACACGTACGGTGGCTTACATCGTGTCCAAGCCATCTCGATGAGCAATTAGACCCCTCCTATGAGAATCCATGCTCTTGACCTGCATTACATGTAGCAGAAACAGTTATCCTTTTTCAACATAGTCTGCTACCAAACTAAGATTGCATCAGCAATCCTACAATGGATACCTTTGCATCCAGATTTGCACCAAGAAGTGTGCCAAGCACTTCATCCACTTTCTGAATCGCAACATTAGACACTGCCAGAAATTTTATGTTAACATTTATTTTAATATATATAATAGTTTTAGGAAAAAAATAAACCGTAAGCACAAGGTTATGAACTATGAATGATGAGGTACCCACTGAATGACCAAACACATGCGCTTTTTCCAACCCAAATGGTCCATTAAAGGTATTGCATCGGTAGCCATGATCTTTATCCTGCACTTAACAACAGCGAGTTACATAATCTTCTATCAAAATATATAATTCTGTTAAGTAAAAGGTGGTCATCGTCTGTCCTAAAAAAAAAACATATCTTTTATAATTTTCTTGTAATAAAAAGATAAGAATTTAAGGGGTGACAAGAATTCCGCATATTAATCTAGTTATGCTATTATGAAATAAGCCGACAGCAAATTATCAACAACACAATGTGGGCCATTAACACAAACCCTGACTTTTTTTTGAAGGACCGGTGTTAGGAACCGAAAAATTGTTAATATTATGAGTAATTGACTTAGCTTAGTTTATAGTTATTATAAGTTGTTATGATGTAATAAAGTCCTATAATAGGTCAAAGAAAAGTAAAAATTGACCAGCTTGACTAAGTTTAGGGAAAATAGAAAAAGTTTAGTAATACGGTAAAATCATACACATCTTGGAGGAGAAAAATATACATAGTATTTGTCTTTGTAACACTCATTCTCTCTCCCATTTCTATTTTCCCCATTTGAAATGAAAAATATAAAAAATAATGAAAATATCACCTCTAGCTCGCTCATTCCTTTATCCTTATACTTTCAGTATGATTCTACGTATCAAACATAGCAACTAACAATTGGAATCTAATCTGCCGGAGAGATCTAGATGTGGTTTTTTGTTAGAAAAGTGACCTTAAACTTTTGGTTTGTTCGTAAATTTGGTTTTTTTAGATAGATATCAGTTTTTATGATTTTTTCCCCCAATTTATGTGTTTTAGAAATTTGGTAGTATTTTTGGGTTATAGGTTCCTATAAATAGAGGCGAAAAGTTATTATTTTCTTGAACCCTTAGAATATTTTGTTTCCGTACCTTTTGGAATTAGGGTTTGGTACCTTTGAATTTGATTTGTAATTTGGTTTGGTATTTGAATAAAGCTTCCACTTCGTTTGTTCGAATTTGTTTGCTTGTTTCGTGCTTTTGATTACCAACAAGTGGTATCAGAGCTAGGTTCGATTGGCCATGAAGAAAGAGAAGAAAAAAATGTTTGTTTTGAATTTGGCTTATAAAAGATATTTGGTTTAAGGTTTTCTTTGTTCATTAGGGATTAACTCGATATGTGAAATCATTTGGTTTGATTTCTGTTGATGGGCCTTTAGTCTTATACTTTGGTATGTATTTGATATTTGCCTTTGGAATTAGTCTTGTTCACTGGAATTCATCTTTAGAATTCATCTTGATTCGTATGGATTTGATCGCCGTAATTCGTATTATATACGTGGGTATTCGAATTTAGACCGTAATCCTTATTATAATAAGTGGGTCATTAGAATTATTATCCGTATCATATTTGGAGCGTTTGAATTATTAGAGCTCGTTTGTCAAGTTAGTCATTAACTTGAATTTGTTTGATACCGAATAATAAGTTTGAAGTTGGACTGTAATTCTTATCAAATAAGTGGGTCATTGGAATTTGAATTTGGTATATGGAATTTGAAGATCAATTTGGTGTTTGAAGACATGGTAATAATCGGGTCGTTTGGAATTTGTTCGATCGTTCGAAATTTGTTAGTTTGGAAAATATGGATTTCGTTTGTCGGGATTTTGAAGTTGGTTGCCCGAATTTGATTGTCTTTGGTGAAGATCGTTTGGCCGATTTGATTTTTTTTTTTTTTTTTTTTTTTTGTATTGGTTACACTAGTTTTGCTTTATATTCGGTTAACATTTGATTGTTTGTTTTGAAGTCATCGGCGTTTGTTTTGGATCGATTTTGTTTCGGATTTGTTTTGGGAATTGATCATTAGTTTTGAATTTGGCTAGCATTTCTAAGGTTTGGAAATTTGAATTTGAAGCTGAAGATTCATTTGGTTTGAAGTTTTGAGCGGAGTTGAAGTCACGGTGGAGATTGTTAGAAAGTGACTTAAACTTTTAGGCTGGTTTCATAAATTTGGTTTTTAGATAGATATCAGTTTTTGATTTGTTTCCCAATTTGTGTTGGTTTAGAATTTGGTAGTTTTTGGGTCATTGGTTGCCTATAAATAGAGGCCAATGTTATTAGTTTTCTTTGTACCTTTTGAATATTTGTTTCGTACCTTTTGGAATTAGGGTTTGGTACCTTTGAATTTGATTTGGTATTTGAATAAAGCTTTCGCTTAGTTTGTTCGAATTTGTTTGCTTGTTTTTTGCTTTTGATTACCAACAATTTTCATGATCAAATCGAGCCTAATTGCAAGAGATTCGACCGATCTAGCTTTCGTAAGGATGAACAGTAGCTTTCGTATGGTTTAGTTTTATGATTTGATGTGTTTTTTTATCTTAAAACGCAATACATTAGCTTTCGTAACTATCAAATTATAGATTTAATACCTTGTTTACGAAAATTACATGTTTTTGAATTCAAATTGATCGATAAAATGGATTTGTTAGCTTTCGTAAATAAGAAGATAGGTTTCGGTAACTGTTTTTAGGCGGGAAAATTACTTTCATATGACAATTTTAAGTTTTCATAAGGAAGAAATCTTTCGTAAACTGTCATACGTAAGTCATTTCTTAGCTTTTGTAACAAAGAATTACTTTCGTAACGATAAATCTAGCTTTCGTAACATAGAAACTTGCTAATTTGAAGGGATAACGTTGAGTTTATCGTTTTAAACTGTTAAACATCAAATACGCAAGTTTTCTTAGGTTTCGTAGCTAAGCATTCACGAAAGTAAGGGATTTCATGTGATTGTATGAAAGTAGAGTTTATTTGGAATTTACAAAAAGAGGTTTCGTATACTTGAGCTTTCAGTAACCGTTGTGTTTCATATAATGTGGAAGCTTTCGTATTCTTTATGGTTTCGTAAATTAGAGGTTTCGTATCAAAAGATTGGTTTTGGTTTCATAAATTCATGGTTTCGTATCACATTAGAGGTTTCGTATCACATTTTTGATACCAGAAGGTTTCGTAAGAGGTTCGTATTTAGCAGTTTGAGGTTTCGTACATTTTTTAAGAGGTTTTCGTAACACAGGCAAGAGGTTTCGAAACACATTCAAAAGAAGAGGTTCGTAACATCATTCTGAGGTTTTGTTACATGTTCAGAGGTTTTGTATCTTATTGTTTGGGTTTCGTAACACAATTTAAAGTGTAATACAAGACAAGGTTGTTATTGCTCGTTAACTTCACGATTACAATACTTTTAATCTCCAAAACAATCCAAGTTTGCTTTGTAATCATTGATTACATGCAAGTCCTACTTAAATAAATCCAACCAACTCCAATCAACAAACTTTAGCTAATTCAGGAGCTAATAAAAGACCTCCAATGCTTGAAAAAGGGAATTATATTCCATAGGAAAGTCGATTCAGAAGGTTTTTAGATAACAAGCTTGAAGACGAGGAGAGAATGTGGAATTCGATACAAAATGGCCCTTATCAAAGACCTATGGTTGTTGATTCCCAACAAATCCTACTGTCCTCAATCCCATGAACCATTGTCCAAAATGACTGAGGCAAACAAGAAGCAATACATAGCTGATGTTAGTAGTCATGAATTAACTTCTTCCAATCAATACCAAATGATATATGACAATTTAGTGATGCATGTATAGAATGCCAAAGAAATGTGGAACAATCAAAGGTTGATGCATGGATCTAAAATTACTACTCATGTGAGACACTCACGCCTTATGGATGAGTTTGATAAGTTTGCAGCAAAAGAAGGGAAATCTTTAGACCTCTATGCATGAAAGGTTGACAACACTTGTGAACATCATGGATCGTAATAATGTTCGTCCGATACCGTTGGCAATCAAATAGAACAGTTTCTCAATTTGCTTGCAACCAAGCATGGATGCAAAAATGTTTACCCATTTCTTCATAAATCAACTAGATCTGCATTCACTTATGATGTTTTAAATTGATTCCGTTTTGCAATTGACCACATGTTCAAGCATCAAGGCAAAGAAGCTACCAAAATCATGACCTTTACTTTTATTGCTCATTCAAATGCTTCTTCATCACACTCTCATTTAAACTCTTCTTATTCTCCACAATCATACTATTCAACTAATCCACCATCAAGTCGTTGATATAGATGAGACTATGCAAGGGGAGTTTCCAAAGGCGATAACTCAAAAGGATAAGCTTACAACATCAAACTAACTATGATTAACTCGCTCGAGCAATCTCTCAAAAGTTCTCTACACCCAGAAATAATCGTCTTTGTATTTCCTCTAATACAAGGAATCAAGCTGTGGTTCAGGATGGTAGAGTTAACATACAAACTAAGAATGCAGGGAGAAACAGAACTCAAGGGTTTAATACAGGAAAATGCATGTGATAAATCAATCATATTATTCCACGTGTTCCCACGAACTAAGTCAACTCCAAGGCAAAGAAAAATGTTCAGTGTTACAATTGCAATGAGAAAGGTCATTATGCTCGTGAATGTCAGAATTAAAAGTTCATGATGTAAAGTATTTCAGAGAACAAATGTTGTTAGCTATGAAAGATGAAGCTGGAAGCAACCTCAGCAATGAAGAGAATGATTTCATGCTTGACACTTCATATGGAGAAGATTTGGAAGAGTTAACTGCAGCAGTCATGTTAATGGCTCGACTCCAACCGCTATGATACTGCTGAGAATGTACCATCCTATGATGCAAAGGCTGTTAGCCAGGTACATGCTTGTGTCTAAGGTTTCATTAACAAGTGACTCAATGGGAAAACTGTAAAACTAAATAATTCAAACACGATGATGATTAAAAAGATACTAATATCATATTGATACTATTTGTGGAAATTAACGTGGCATGCCATAACAGATTCAACTGCACATGATGAATATTGTGAAATACAAATGCTAGCATACAATGTTCAACGTGAAGCTGAAAATAAAAAAAACGTTTGAATAACGAGCTTAAAAAGCAAAAAAGATTTGCTACAACGGGAACTTGAGACGTTTAAGGATCGGATCAAAACATTTGAGTCAAAAACAATTCAATACTCAACATATAAAGAAACATGTGATGAATTGGAACGTGAACTAAAGAATGATAAGGAGATGATTGACCGAGTTGTAAAAGAAAAAGAAAAAATGCAAAATGATTTTCTCAAAGTTGAAAATGAAAAAATAATAATTCAACAGAATTCTGTATAGAAAAGGAAGCATTTAAAGAACTATAAGATTGGTATCTTGATATATCCGGATTCTCGAAAAGAAACTGTAGATCTTATGATTGAAATATTTATGAAATGGGTCAGTCAATTCAACGATTCACAACCCTTGGAACGTAACCAAATAAAGTTTTCGATCTATTTTTCTTAAGCTGTCGGGTTATAGACACAAACCTGTGCGTCTCAAGAAGGCCATTGCAGCACAACCTAAAATGTATGATGGTGATTTAATTCATATTAATAAGTTGGTAATTCATTTAACTGATTCAGAGGAAACTTTTGAGGATGCCGAAGAAAGTAGAAACTAAATGAGGCAAAAAATGGTTCAAATTGATTATGAAAAGTTGAATACGCTTTATGAAACATTTGTTCCTCAACAAGAACTTTCCGTTGAACAAAAATATTTTTCAATTCCGTCTATTTTTGATATTGGTTCTAAGTCTAAAGATGTTCCATCAGAATAACCAGGACCAAAAATGCCAAAAGAGAGTCGGTTATTAAAAATGATTGACACATTAGGAGATACATTTGTCGGTCTCCAAACAAGGATTAATAAAACTTTTTTGCAAGACACAGAACGAAGATGGTTGTTGATATGTGTGAAAACACATATCCGTTTTACATCAAAATAACCCATAAAAGACAAAATTGTGCTTAAAATGCTTGTATATTGCTTGTTTTGTCTTTGTGATTGTGTAGGTACGGATATTGCAAAAATCTCAAGAAAATGGTCAAAACCGGACAAACACGGACACGGGAAAGGAAAGAGAATACAAGAGCCGGGAGAATGCTATCAAAGGTCAACAAAAGTCAACCCTTGGTCAACATTAGTCAACCACAAGTTTTTGGTCATTTAGTTCTTAAGGTCTGCATTTTTAGGTTTTAAGTTTTTGGTCATATGCATGCCAACTGCATCAGCAGTTTTATCCTGCAAATAGCCTTCTTCTAGCTTAATTTTCAATAGGTAAAAAATGCTTTTAGCTCTTCAAATTTCTTGCACAAGTAGATTATAAGGTAGTTTAAGTATGTTTAAACTTATTTTAGCTTATAAAGCTTATTAGGTTATCTGTTTTTAGCCTTTAAATAAGCACTTTGTCTTTTCAATTTCAAAAGGAAACTCAGCAGGTTCTGAGTGTTTTAAGCTGTTTTCAATAAGCTTTTTCAATAAGCAATTGATTTTCAAACCTTGTTCCAAAAGTTGTTTTTGGAAGCTTATTAGTTGTAGAGTAAGCTTGCATAAGTCATTTCCCCACAAGGATCCAAGAGCTTATCTAAAAATAAGCTCAAAGGTCCCTGCAGGGACTGTTTGGCTCTAAATCTAGTTAAGTTCTTATTAGGATTTTATAGCTTATTGCTTTTAAGTTTTAGCTTAATTTTTACTTAAAATAGCTTATTAGGTTAGAATTAGTTAGTTTGTAGCTTATTAAGTCCTTGTTAGCTTATTCTAGCTTTTTCATTTAAACCAAAAGCAACTAAGTCAGTAGCTACTAGCTTTTTCATAGTGCTTTTTCTTTGCTTATTTGTATTTCAAAATGAATCTTCTCTGCAATTTTAAATAGCTTTTAGGTTAAGCTTTAAGTAGGAATAGGGCTTATTGTCATAAGGATCCATTTTAGTACTTATTTTTAAGCCCAAAGTTGCTAGTTGACTGTTTGGTCTATAGTTTTATCCTAAGTGCTTAATTTGCTTATTTTCTTTCCTTTTGCTTATTTTCTTGTTTAGACTAGCTTATTAGTTTGCCTATGCTTTGCTTTCCTAGCTTTTAGCTTATTGTTAGCTTTTTAAGTTGTAAATTTTAGATAAAGAGCCAAAAAGTAAAAAAAATAGTTTTAAGAGTTTTTCTGTCTTATAAGCCAGTTTACAGCTTATTTAGGGCTTTTCATAAAAAGTTTCTTTTATTAAAAGTGCTTAATTTTAGCTTATTTACAACTTTGCTTTTATAAGTTTTCAAAAATAAAAAAAAGGGGAAGGTGGAAATCGGGGGTGAGCAAGGCTCGAACCCCCGACCTCAACACCCTCAACCCTTTTTATAACAACTCAACACACACTCCACTACCAACACGCCCTGGGGTCTTTTTCATTATAGTTTTACAAAATCTAACTCTTATACACGTTTAGCCCATTTTAGCTTATAAGCTGTTTTAAGCTTATTTCGTGGCTTATTCAATAAGCTGTGTAATCAATCTTATTTTTCCTAGGTTCTATTTAGTTTAAGCTATTTTTTGTATTTTTTTCTAGAATTTTTATAATTAGTTTAGTATTTTTAAACATTTATTTTTATTAAAAACTTTAAAAAATCATAAAAAATAGAAAAATAATCAAAAAAATATAATTCTTTTTTAGAAAATTTTCTTTTATCGTAAAGTTTCTAGGAAAATTAGTTTTGCCTTCGTAGGGTTAAATTTGCAAAATTTTATTTTTTAAAGAACGGGATTCGTTCCCGTTTACATTTTTCGTGTTTTTAAGCTCATTTTAACTCCGTTTTTGTTCTAGTTTTCTTTAATTGAGATCTATTAAAAGAGAAAAATTCATTTAAATAACTTTGGAATATTAGGGTTTTTAGCTCCATTTAGGGTTCCCGGTTATACGTTGTTAGTTAAAATTTGATTTCCTTTATTTGTTTTTGTGGCTTGAATTGTTATCATTTGCATTATTTAATTGTTTTTAATGTCTAAAAATAGATAATCAAATCAGATCTTGGTTACCAATTCAAATCATTGGCCGAACAACAAACGTGTTTCAATTTCATAAATCGATGGGAATAGACACCCCGGAATCAAACTTCCCGTGTAAATAAGTATTATATATTTTTTATATATATATATTTTTAATATAGAATATATATATATATATACTATATATATTAATATATATATATATATATATAATTGTGAAGATTTTCCTTACTACCTTTTTTCCTCAAGGGTAGTTTGGTAATTCTCTTTCCTATTATATTTTATTATTACCTTTTTCCCATATTACAGGTTGCAAGAAATTCTTTGGATTATTGCTGGTTTCAATAAATGATTCCAACAGTTTGATATCTACATCAATCCCACCACAACATTCAAGATGAATCTTTTCTCTAAACCACGCACTAAAAAGTTAACAATGGATTCCGGAATATGACTGAGAACATCTTGCAAAACACATTTAACGACTTGACCCGTCAATGTCTGTTGTGTAGTGGAAAGAAGTGTTTCGCGAAAAAATATCACCTCGTTCACATATTCATTTTCATTTTGAGATGCCTAGTCAACCATCCAGTCCACATAAGTACATGTGATTAGTGTGTTTTTAAGCAATAATAAGTTTATAGTGTTCTCGTATAGTTAGACTAATTATGGTCGTATTATTTAAAGGTGACAAAAATAACGTGTTGATTATGTGAATAAGATTCTCACATCGACAGTCTGCTTATTGATTTTTTAATGGGTGTCAAATCGTTCAAGTTTCAACCAACAAATCCACTTCTTCTCCTCAAGCTCATTTTTCACGTAACATAACTGACATTTATTAAATAGTAGTGTCTCTTCAAACCGTGGAACAATACCTGCAAATAGAAGATATTAGAGAACCAATACATTATCATCTTGTCTCCATATGTTTGTAGGTGTATTTCTTACCTGTATAAGTGGATAATAAAAAGGCATGACTTTCCAGAAAGCCAGTCTCCGAATATTACACTGCATGGATAATGAACAGGACAGACTTCATCTCGTTGTTTGAAATCCTTTCAAGTTCTGGTGATTTACTTAGAATGTCCATGCTGAAATTGGTCATGCCATCCTCCACATGGAGTAACTAATCATTCATGGCTACGACCCATATTGACTTCGGTATCCTGGTAAGATAGAAACAAAGTTTAAAAACCTATCAAACCATATCCAACCCATAAGCATAACATAAATAATATTTTAGGTAACATAAAAAATAACTATATACCAGAAATGATACTTTATCATAAAGGAAGGCAATTATTAGCAACAACAACTTATCCGCGATATCATGAACAAAAGTTATCAATAACAAAAGTGACTGATCACATTAATCTAAATGCCTTTTCCGCATTTATCCTATCAACAAAAGTAAAAACTTATTTCTTGAAGGATATTTAACGAAGCAACAAACCTGCATTTGATCAAAGCTTAAGACCACCTGAAAGATAAGAGTTGTATAAAGTGGTTAGATTCGTGATCGTCTTGAATTATTTCAACTTTCTTAACCTTGGAAAAAATATGTGTAAGGTAACTCACGCAAATAATCCATGTCATTTTTTAGTATCTTCTCGAGTGGACCTTTTTTTTTACTTAAACGATCGCTCCAAAACTTCAAATTCATCAATTTATACGTAAATCAAATTAAAAAATACAATGAAAAAAGCTGCATTCTTTGGACCATATGGGGGTGTTTGGGAGTGCTTACCAAAATGGCTTATTATTGTGTAACGAAATAGTAGACTGATTTTACTATGTTCCTATGCATTCATATGTCTTACATGTTTAGACATTCGTATGTCAGGTTGCCTAACACAAACATGCAATACCCTACTAACACTTTGGTTGTCATCCTTTCTACCATTTCATTATCACATTTGAAAACATATTAACAAATGTCTGCATTTTATCTCCTCTAAGCGCGCAAAATGAAAAGGATCCAACAATGCAAAATAAGCAGATACTTACGTCGCTGCCAATAAAACTATATTTATTGATAACTACAATACCAACTTTGAGCCACCTTCATCCTTATGCACATACTTTCCAATAATACTACTGAAAAAAATGAAGACACTATTAGCATACACAATAAATTTTATTCAAGCATTTTATCAAACACATGATGTACAGTATTTTTAATTACTAAATTACAAAAAACCTACCATTTAAAATTAGTCACAGCGACATATCACTAATACAATCGAGGCATGGATTATTTCAAAACTACCACCCTTGTCGTAATCAAAAAACATCACCACCACAATGAGATTGTAGATTTAATTGTAAATAAGATTCAATCAAATTTAAAATCAAACAAACCTGGCTAGAGATTGCATTGAACTTCTTGAGCATCGATGGTAATTTATTTGATCCATGGATCTGTTAGAGTCAATATAAAAGGAATGTAATTATCCAAGGGTATGCAATAAGTAAGGGGAAGCTAGGACCTATGTGGTTTAGTAGCATGGATTTAGTTTAACCATGATGATAGAAGACTTCACTAGGATGATGCAAGCTCACCATTATAGGAAGATAGGATTGGGGATTGTCAAATACGATGAAAGGTTTATTCATACTCTAAATACTTCACCTCCTCCACTTCTAAATCACCCTAAACCTTAAGGTCATCCTCTCATACCTTTAACTTATATATTTGAAGTACCTACTTTCTTTCATACCTCTTCTCAATCTATCATGACCATCCTCTAAATATCCAAGAAACGACAAAATCACCTCAACGTGAATTTATTATGCTGTTTTCTCATTCCCTCCAACCAATAACACTTGTATCACCTACCTTTTCCTCAATTCCTTGTAACCTAAAAAACTCAAAGTACCTACCTTCTTCTCTTCTACCTCTCATCTCTCCAGTGAACTTTTCTAAACTTCCAAGAAATACATAATCACCTTCACTTTTATTTCTCATATCTTCTCCTTATACCTCAAACCTATATACTCGGAGCACCTACCCTCTTCTCATTCCTCCCAGAGCACGTACCCTCTTATCATGTCTTCTTCTCAAACCTCCAACGCATATGCTCCAACCATTATCCACATAATACCTTTTTGCTTCGACAAAAGGGAGAGAAGGGAGTGTAAACGAGTAACTTTTAATCTTTACTATGTGTTAGTTTACATAGTTTGTCATCATCAAAAAGGGGGAGATTGTTAGTGTAAATATTATGATATTTAATCTATACGATCTCTTTATGTTTTGGTGATGACAAACATGTGACTTGTAATACGTAACATAAAGTGCGCAAGTTACTCGTAATCACAAATCATCAATGCATACATGCATCAACATCTCTCGGCGTCTCAAGTATGCATCATGACGGACATTGGTTTACACCCGACGTAAATCACATAAGGTATGTACAAACAAGCATTAAACTTGTAGGATGATCAAAGAAATAAGTTTTTGTCTTAAACTTTACATTTTTATAAATGTAACAAAATAATTTTTTCAAAACTTAATTAGACAAATTATTTTTGAATTATAAAGAAATGTTTATGTGGTAATTATTTTAAAATTCAAAATCTGATTCTTTTCCCCCCAAAACATGTTACACTTTTACAAGATAAGTTTGTCACCACAAAAAGACAAAAACAGGAGTGTCTGTCGGGGCGGCCCCCTTAAATACGACGGTCCCCTAATATATCTGGGACCGCTGTCTCCTGACAAGCTATTTTTCAGCTCCTATAAATAATGGGTCACCTCTAACTATTTTCACAACCCTTTTGCATGAATTTCTTTCAGTTCTTTCTCTCTTTAGATCTCACTAAATCTTTCTAAACCTTTGATCATTTAACTTGTTTAAATGTGATCCAATCTTCTACTCTTTCCTCCATCCCTAAGTGTAATAGAAAACAACGGTCATCTTCAGATCCGACGAATGTATGTCTAGTTAGTCCATATAAAACATTTGTTACACATAGAACGAGTCCATGTATTCCAATCTTTAGTAGATGTGTAATCCAAATGATGTAAATATATTTGGATGGGTTTATGTGGGTTGGTAGTATTTATAGTGCCTTAAAATACATTGGTGATGTGTGATATTGTTTCTCGCTAAGATTCATGGCTCGACATCTAGCTTAGTTTCAGAAAAAAATGTATCGACTGCGGGTTTATTGTTTTTAGGCATAGAACATAAGGTTGTTATGTTGCCATAAAACAAACGGTTTTGGTTTACCCGAATAAGGACTTGACATCTAGTTAGTAATACGGAAAATAATGTAAGCATTGGTATAAAGGTTTTCTCCGCCGAAAGGGAGCTTGTTGAATAGTGAAGTAACTCTCGAGTTGTATAACACGTAGTATAGTAGGTGCGAAGGAGGGAGCATTTATCCAAGACCGATACCTGCAATAAATCAACGTGTTCGGTATGCATTTTCTTTTACCTTCTCTTTACTTATTCTTTACATTTATCGCTTTTCTTACACTTCATTGTGCTTATTAAATTTGAGTTTAAATTGTTGTGTGTATGTTGAGATCAGGTCATGGAGTGTACTCTTTGTATAAAACATTGTGAGTGTGTGATAAATTGGTAAATATAAGCGCTAGTAATGCAAAATCCATTATCGACACTTCTTATATTGCTCACAGATTTGATTGGGTGATTATGGATACAATGAACTAGTCCGAAAACCTCATCTAAGAGGCGGTCCTTTAAATAGTGAGTCCCCCTGATGTACTAGGCGGCCCCCATATATTTATGGGACCGCCGACAAAGAGTGATATAATCTTTGATCTTAATTTTTTTTAAAGAAAACGTATTCACCCCCCCCCCCTCTATGGTTTCCATAATAAGTTTAGTATATAAGCCAAAAATCAAATAAGCCATAAGCTTAGTATATAAGCCAAAAATCAAATAAGCCATTAGCTTATCAAAAATAAGCCAAATATCATAAGCTCAAAATAAGCCGAAAAACTTAAGCTCAAAATAAGCCGAAACCAAAACCAAACCCAATAACCAAGTCTAACATACAAATCCAACATCCAAATCCAATAACCAATATCAAAAACCAACAACCAAGTGGGCCAAGCCCACCTTGGCGTCGAATCCATACAACCAAACGGAGCCTTATTGGGCCAAGTCCAAGCCAAAAATAAATAAACTCAAATAAGCTATAGCCTAGCTTAATGAATAAGCAAAACTTCAAAATAAGCCTCTTTTTAGCATTTTTTATAAAATATAAAATTACCACAACAACCACTTTATTCAAATTTAAAAATCTTGTCTCTTTTCTTTGCTAAGCTGACGTAAACAAACACCCTTTTCATACCTTTTTCAATATCAAGACCCGGCCTTTTTGACGATCAACTTGTACAACTACTAATAACTCATCATAAAAAGCTTATCCCCCCCCCCCCCCCCCGCGCAGAACAAATAAACTTTTTAAGTTTATGAAACTTACCAAAATTGGCGTTATTGGGTCGGTATTTAGGGACGCTGAAAGGAAGACCCAAAACTTTTATCTAATCAACTGTGTTTAACCAATATAAACCCACTATGATCTTTTAACCCCGTTCTTGATAAATCTTCAACTAAATGTTTCTTGTATTTCTTGTGCTCGACGAAAACAAAAGGAAGAAGGGAGAGGATATTTTTGTTTTCAAAATTTAGAATGTGCATGTATGTGTGTGAAATGGTGGTAAATGAAGTGTGTATGTACCAAGGGTGGACAACCAATCTAAATTTTAGCCTTGTTGTCCCCTCCTCCTTAGTACACGTCCAAAGGGAATCCAAGGGAGCTCGGGTTCTACTTTTCGCGTCGGGATTGCTTAAAAACCTAATTTTCATCTATTTAAAACGTCAAACAAACTTAGTTATCATTCCCATTGCGTTTAAAATCATTTTTCATAAACAAGTTCTAATTCATGACGACACCCTATCAAATTAGAATTGCTACAATAACTTTAACCATTTTGAGCCGTTATCGGCCGACTCCGGACCGAAACATGAATTTTTTGAAAAAACTTCACCGAACCTTGCACATGTCCAATTCTTAAAAACACTTCGAACACAAATATAGCTGTGACAACTATATTTACCTAAAATTTCACCTTTTTACGACTGTTACAGTCTTTGACCGAAATTTACGAAAATAACCGTTTTTCTAATAACTTTCAAGTCTCACACTCACAATTTACTTTGTAATTCCACGTTATTTCATTATTATGAATTTATTAAATAAATAAACCCATTAACACATCCCCAATTCATTAAATCTCCACACTTAAATAAACTGTCGTGCCGGTACGCGCTGCGTGACGATTTTTCGCTAAACGTGGGAAAACTTCCTAGAAAGCACTGAAAACCTCAAAACCACTCTAAAACAGAAAAACGAATCAAAAGTGATTCATTTACGAACTGAAAACTCCATCAACCTCCTGGTTAAACCGAAACCGCTTTTACGCAAAATAGTCAACGGAAGTCAACTTTTTAGCTTTCATAAGGAAAACTGACAAGATCGAAAGACTTCAAAATACAAAAATATAATATTTTATAATACTTAACCCGAAATATTACCGGTTAACACAGTCTCACCCCCTTTAAAGGAATTTTGGCCCTAAAATTCAACTCATTCATCAATCCACAACACTGACAAGAAATTCCATTCCTCAAAGGTTCACATTAATCACTAGGATTTAGTCTTATCAATGAGGTTTCTTATGATCCCTCTAAAACTAAGTCTTTCCATAGTCCAAACTTTACACTTTCTCATGGTCAATCCATACCTGATCTCAAAATTACAATAGCCTCTTAGGCCATCTCTTATTTACAATTTCTCAAACTTAGGTCTCTCTGTCTTAGTCGGGTGTCAGAATACGATCCCGTCTTTGACATGACGACAATTCTATTAGAATTGGCATTGCCAAATCTTTCTAGTTATTTAACCAACGAGATTAACCCTACGGGGTATATGTCCTACTTAGCACGACTCATACTTTACTTACCTAAAATCCCTAAGTAAACCTTACTTGGTCAAATAATCCTGGCTCTACCCTTCTAGGAAAGCCGTTCTAAAATCTAAACCACATCATTACACGCTTTAAACTTTTCCAAATCAATCCTACTCAACGGGTGTCTTAAATCTCGCTTCACCTAGGTAGGTCAAGATACCTCCCAAAAGCTTACATAATCTAAAGTATAACCAGGTTCCTCAATTGGTCGTCACACTCTTTCCAATACTCCCCGTGACCATTCATGGTCTAATACCTTCCTATTAGATCTCCTAACAAGATGGTAAAAATGATCAGGCCGAATACATTTCGAGCCCACAGAATATACTAACTACATCGTACGCCATATCCTAATAAGGAAGTGGGTATTCGCTATATCACGAGAAACCAAACGCAACGCACTCTCACACGGGCAAAACTACGCTCTCGGACTAATCATGAAACAACACAAAATACCGCTATCCACGCACATCAAATAAGATTTTCCTTCACTAATATGAATTGGTTTCAATACAAATCACGTAATAACTAGAATGATTTTCCATAACTACCAATACAAAAGAAACTTTTCTAATCATAACTGACACTAACTATTAGCCTTAATTTATTGAGTCGAACAAGGAAGTTCGGTCACTCTACGATGGAGCTTCGGTCTTTAATTAGTTAATGTTGTAATAGAATATTATCGGGAATCAGGTCTTGAAGTTTAATCTTATTGTATATGTTTTGGGTTTAATCCCAAGCAAAACCCGAGCCCGGGTCCTAGTTAAATATCCCACACGTTGTAGGGATATATATATATATAGATATTTTCATAAGAAAATATCTAAGAAATCACAAATATCTAAATCTAATTTCTTTCTTTTTCTCTCATCTCTTTCTCTTCTTTCTCTCTCAAAACCTTTATCTCTTTTCTAGTTTCTAGTTCCGATTCGTGTTGTGATTATATGAAGTGAAGTAAATCAGGATCGTGGATTTCGTGGTTTTTTTTGTTGTAAGCCTATTGGATTCGAAGGTTTGGTTGTTTCATCATTCGGAATAATTGTTTCTTTTGTTATGATTCGGCTCATTCAAAGAGAAAGGCAAGGACGAGTTGTTGGTTAGATTTGGGGTCCAAAAAGTTGTTTTTTTGTCGCATCAGTTGAGGCAAAAATGTCAAGGGGTGTTACGCTCTTGGTTTTTATGAAGAACAACCGAACGAGTGGAAACACGTTAGAACCGAACGAGTGAAAACGTGTAGAACCGAACGAGTGACAAAAACGCAAGGACCGAACGAGCAAAATTTTTGAGGACCGAACGAGAAAAATCTCAAGGACCGAACGAGCGAAAAATCTCAAGGACCGAACGAGCGAAAAATCTCAAGGACCGAACGAGGGAAAATTTTCAAGGACCGAACGAGTTTTTTTTCCATAGAGCCGAACGGGTTTAAACTTCTTGAACCGAACGAGCAAAAAAATTTTGGATCGAACGAGCAAAAAAATTTTGGACCGAACGAGCAAAATTTTTTTTTGACCGAACGAAAAAAAAAATCCTAAAAAACTTGTGTGACGAAAAGGGTTTCAGTAAAACAGCCATAACTTTTGATCCGTAAGTCCGTTTTAGGCCCGTGACCTCTCAAATCGAAGAGAAAAACGAGACGGATCACGCTATAACTACCCTTTAGCTGGTTAAGGATTTTTCGAAGCCCAAAACACTCGTTTACCATGAGTTATTGCCATTTTTCAGTTTTTTTGGAATTTTAGGCCGCTGATTCCGAATCAAATCATTCACGGTTTTCTATTGATTTTGTAAAATCCCGTTAATTCATTTATCGGTTTTAATCATAGACGTGTAAAATCCCGTGAACGTGAATTGCTTACACAACCACAACTTCAATCACATCATATCCACTTAAGATCCAACAAAATCATTCACACTTCATAATTCATAACTATTCATTCATCATGTCTACTCCAGTTAACACATCCTCCACAGATAGCCAAATGCATAACAATATAATGGCAGCTGGTTCAAAAGAGCGTCCACCGATGCTTGGACCAGGAAGATATTCTCAGTGGCATTCGCGTTTTCTACGATACCTTGACACTAAATCGAATGGTGAATATCTGAGGAAGTGCATCTTTGACGGTCCATATATGCCTACGAACGTACTCATTGCAGCAGTTGAAGCAGCAGAGAACATTCTACCAGTAGCTGCACATGAAGAAGTAGAGACAATACACAACATGACAGCAGAGAACAAACTTTACTTTCAAGCTGAAAAGGAAGCTATTTTCTTGATTCTGACTGGTATTGGGGATGAAATTTACTCAACTGTTGATGCATGTAACACAGCAAAGGAGATGTGGACAGCCATTGAAAGGCTACAACAAGGGGAATCGTTGAACGTACAAGATGTAAAGACCAATCTATTCTGGGAATTTGGGAAGTTTACTTCAAGAGATGGAGAATCCATGGAGTCTTATTACTCCCGGTTTTACAAACTGATGAATGAGTTGACAAGGAACAACTTGCAAGTTTCACCAATGCAAGTGAATGTTCAATTTCTTCAACAACTTCAACCAGAATGGTCAAGATTTGTGACAGTTGTCAAGCAGAGTCAAGAAATAGACACGGTCTCATATCACAAGCTGTTTGACGTTCTGAAGCAGTTTCAAAACGAAGTTAATGATATCCGTTCTGAGAAATTAGCCAGAAGTGCAAACCCATTAGCACTTCTTGCGGCTGCTCAACCAAATTCAGATAACTACTATGAGGCACCTGTACCTCAAAGATCGAATGCACCATCATACAAGCAATCTTCTTCCACACGAACAAGTGCGTCTACCAGACACAAAGGTAAAGAGATCGCCAAACCAGTTACTCCTCAATCTGAGTCAGTTTCTGAGGAAGACAGTGATCCAGAACAAGCTCGGAGGGATAAGGATATGCAAAAGAACTTGGCACTCCTTGCTAAATATTTTAAGAAGCTGTACAAACCTACCAACAACAACCTTAGAACTTCTTCGAACTCCACGAACAAGACTGAAGATACCACACCAAGGTATAACAATGACAGTCAGTTCAAGGCATGTTTTGGGAATCAAAGGACAGTGACAGTTGCTGGGGCTAGGGAAACAGTTGGAAGTCCGGTAGTGCAAAAGACTGGGATACAGTGCTTTAACTGCAAGGGATTTGGACACTATGCCAGGGAATGCAGGAAGCCAAAGCGGGTTAAAGACTACGCGTATCACAAGGAGAAGATGATGATGTGCAAACAAGCTGAACAAGGTGTTCCACTTCAAGCTGAGCAAGCTGATTGGCTGGAGGATACGGATGAAGAGATTGATGAACAGGAATTGGAAGCACATTACAGTTACATGGCAAAGATCCAGGAGGTCTCACCTGCGGAATCAAGTTCTACTGATACGCCATTGGAACAGGTACAACACCATGATGACAATGATGTGTTTGCCAATGTGAGACGACATTCTGAGCAACCTGAATCCATTAACGATACATATGTTTTGGAGAAGGATGATAGCAATGTCATTCCTGATTCATTAAATATATGTACTAATGATAATCAGGTTGATCAAAATGCGCCGGAATGTGTTGATGAGCGTGTTGCGCTTGCTAATTTAATTGCTAATTTGACTCTTGATACAGAGGAAAACAAAACGGTTTTAAAGCAATTAAAGAAAGCAAACGCATCATTGACTCAAGAACTGAAGGAGTGCAAAACTAACCTTGATGAGTCTAGTAGGGCTCTGGGGGAGGCTACTAGCAGTCGGGATAGTTCTCTGATTGCACTTCAGACCAAACAGACTGAGCTTGAGAAGTACACGGCCCTTAATGACCTAACGAGTGAGTATAAAATACTTCAAACAAAGTTAAATGACACTCTAGGACTATTAGCTATTAAAGACATTGACATACAAAAGGGTTTAAAAACTAAAACCTATGAAATTTCAGTTGTCAATCAGAAATACGATGAGCTAGTCAAAAAGAGTCTGTTAACTAGGTCACAATTTGAAGGTCAACTCAAAGAGAAAACTAAGGTTATTTCGGATTTAAAGATTAAGGAAGGAAAAGACATTGACACGATGATTGAAATGGACAAACAAATAAAGTTTTTAAATGAAATTCTTTATAAACGCAATCAGTCAATTCAGACCATTCACATGTTAGCACCCAAATGCGCAACGTATCATGGTAGATCAACCTTTGCTAATCCAAAGTACCCTCAAGATGGCTCAATCTGATAAGGCCATCGTTTGTATGAATCCCTTATGAATACTTCTGAATCCTGCAAACAGATTTTGCCCCGATGTGGGAAGACACAGTGACTCTTGAAAATAGAGTAGATTAAGTAATTGGATAAAGACAAGTGAAACATAAATTACACATATCAAAAACAAGTCTTTATGAACTTCATCAAACCACCATCCAAAGCCTATCTTGAATCAGATTGGAAACGCGCTATAAGAAGTTAGGAAAGACTAATGTGGAGAAAAACGTTTGTTAGGTAAACAAAAACCAAACATTGCTAAAAACGTATGGCTTTCTATTCTACCCATGTTCTAAATCCATTCGTAAAGTAGACTACTTTATAAACGAAATGGAACAAACAACTTACAAATCACTTTTAAGAACAATTTGGTCAACAAACGTGGAGTCTCTCAAATCATATACTAGTAGTGCATTTCCTAACCCAACTGCTAAAAGTATGGAATGTTTTGATCAAAATCTTATAATGCCGCTCTTTCAGACAAAACAATACCTAGACAGTCATTGTTTTATTCATGAATCCTAAAAAAAAGGAAATGAAGGACGATTTGGAGTACGTTTAATTCCCTTGAAAAGGAGCTTGACGAACTTGAATCAGAAAAGGCTGATTTTTCAAACATATATGATCTACTTCTCGAAGAGTGTGTGTCTAAAGATGTTACATGTTCATATTTGCATTCTCTGTCTGATTTAAATGCTCATACTGAATTGAAATGCATGTATCTTCATAAAGTCAAAGAATGTGAATGTCTTGCACAAAAGCTTTCGAAACAAACTGAATCTGTTAACAAAGAAGTTCATAATAATTTGTTAAAAAGTTTTGCTAAACTTGAAAAACACTCAATTTCTCTTGAACTTTCTTTACAACATTGTAAAGAACAGATGAAAAACAACCCAGTTTGCAAAGAAAATGCTTCAAATGTATTTCGAAAAGAACGTGAACAATATCATGAAATACAAGATTTGAAAGCTCAAATGCTAGACAAGAACATGGTGATAATAGTTTAAAGAAATCTGCATCTGGTAACAAAAAGGGAAAGTCCTGTGGAACTCAGTTTTTGATAAACCATCTGTTGTTTCGAACAACCAAATGCTCAACGAATATCCAAAAACCATCATTCTGCTCTTTTCAAGGAAAAACCGACCCTTTTCAAAATTCTCTCTGAAATGAGTATGTTAGTTTTCAAACGAAACAGTCGGTTAATAAAACTAATGTGTCGGATGGTTTATTTAAACCAGTCACTCAACAGAATTTGCCTCAGAAAAGAAACCAAGCGGTTCGAAACACAAATGTGCTTAAACCAGGAATGTATAGAATTGCCTCCACCACAACACAAACTAGAACACCACAGTTGCCTCTTGCTTCTAGGAATACTAATCCTCACATGTCTAAATCTTCAGGAGTAATTCACACTACTAGTGTTAGCAGACCACAGCTTAAGAGCTATCAAGTGAAAGAAAAGGTCGTGCCAAACATTAGTCAAGTGAAGTTTACAAAGAAGGAAGTAGAAGACCATCATAGGATTTCTAGTATTTCTAAGAAAACAAAGTCTGTAACTGCGTGTAATGACAGTTCAAACTCCAGAACTTCGAATGCGAATGCTGTTTGTGCAGAATGTGGAAAATGTGTGTTTAATTCTAATCATGATGCTTGTGTTTCTCGATACTTGAAAGACGTGAATGCTAGAACTAAGAAGCCTTGTATAGTGCCTATTAGTGCTAGTAAACCCAAGAGAAAAGCGAACAAATCTGTTGCAACACCCCATAAGAAAACAGTTGCATCAGATACCACTATTCAGAAATCCAAGAGTTACTATAAGAATTTGTATGAGAATACAAATCAGGAATGGAAATGGTGGATAGCTAAGAGATGTCCATCAGGTTATACATGGACACAAAAGCCTCTTAGGACCAAAAAGATATGGATGCCTAAAATCAGGAAAGATGATGTATCATCAAATATTAGTCCCACTATAGACATTGTCTCTAGGATTACTAATGTTTTGAAGATATCAAACTTCATAGGATCCAATTTGTCCAATATTCCATCGTCCTCTAATTCTCTTGCAGATTGTACAACTCATCCTATTCATTGTTGACTCTGGATGCACAAAGCACATGACGGGCAATCTAAAGCTTTTTCTTAGTATTTTTGTGGAGAAATTTCTGGGTACTGTTCGATTTGGAAATGATCAGTTTGCTCCAATTCTTGGTTAAGGAATCAGATTCAAGGGAATGCACGATCAAATGAGGTTTTATTACGTCGAAGGCCTCAATCACAATCTTTCTCGGTTGGTCATTCTGTGATGCTGATTTTGGAGTTGCTTTCAGGAACATCTACATTATTGTGAGAGATCTTCAGGAAAACGACCTACTTACGGGTAATTGTAGATCTAATCTCTACACAATATACTCTTCAAGAAACAACTTTCCCATCAACACGCAATCTGTTTCATGCTAAAGCTTCAGACCAACACAAGCATGGTTATGGCATTGAAGGCTTTCTCATGCTAACTACCGATTACATCACCTTACCCTCAAATAAAGAAGTTGTGACAGGCTTAACCCAAGTTTGAAATATGTCAAGATCAACTTTGTTCATCTTGGGAAATGAGTAAAGCAAAAAGAATTCATTCAAGACAAAAGCAGATACTAGTTCCAAAGGAAGGCTAAATTTGCTTCACATGGACTTGTGTGGTCCAATGCGTGTTGCAAGCATAAATGGGAAGAAGTATATTCTGGTGATTGTTGATGACTATTCAAGATACACTTGGACTCTTTTTCTACGATCCAAGGATGAAACACCAGAAGTTCTTAAAGACTTTCTCAACGATGATTCAGCGCAATCTTCAAGCTCAAGTTTATTAATTCTGACGTACGGACAGAGGCACGGAATTCTGAACATAAGAAGACACTTTATATCTCCATGCCTATTTTCAAAAGAAGAAGGGCAATTGAATCTCTCAATTTACTTCACTCCTCGATTATCCGCCTGAATAGAACGGCGTTGTCGAAAGACGGAACCGTACACTTGTTGAGGCTGCTCGAACAATGCTTTCAGCTTCTAAGCTTCCATTATCATTTTGGGCTGAAGCAGTTGCAACCGCATGCTATACTCAGAACAGATCAATCTCAATCCACTTATGGAAAGACAGGCCTATCACCCTCATAAATGACAGGAAACCTCATTAAAACATCTTCACATCATTGGTTGCACTTGCTACATAACTAAGAGGGGAAAATTTTGGATAAGATGAAAGAAAAAGGGGATCATGAGCATGTGGGGATATTCTACACAGTCGAAGGGGAATAACGTGTTTACAACAAGGAACACGCTTGATAGTTGAATCCATTCATACAAGTTTGATGAAATCAAAGACAAAGATGTCTATTCACAACATTCAGACCCTCGCACCTCAACGACAAGAAGATGTCTGTGAAAAAGTCTCTTCAGGCCTCGTTCCTCAAGGACATAAGGGCGTCAGATTATGACAACTCTGACCACCGTGCCCCCCACGACAAAAGTTGTTACTTACTCATCAGAAAAGACAGATTCGACTCACATCAAGGGTTAGAATTTCTCTTCAGTCGCTTTACATGAAGAATATTACAATCCAACACAAAAAGTTAAAATACGTGTCATCCAGCTTAGGAAAAACAACAATGATCAAGCACCGAATGCATCGTTTCAAGAACTGAATTTATGCAGCTCCTTTTTTGTATCACGATACAAGACAATTGGTGAGTCCTTCCTCATGCAACATTGATAATACCACAGATGTGCATATCATTCCAACTCAAAGTCCATTGATTTTGTAGGTTTGAGTGGGGTTTTGGAGGTGGTCCGATGGACCAGAGATCATACCATAGAACAAGTTCGTGGGAAAATCATCCAAAGCAGTTCAAACAAGACGACAGCTTGCCACAGATCCTGAAATTGTATGTCCGCACTCACGGTTGAGTATTGTTAACCGAAAGAACATATAAGGAGCAATGGCCTGATTCTGCATGGATTGTAAAGCAATGCAAGATAACTTTCTCAGTTTCGACAGACTAAAAGTCTGGGGACTAATCGACAAAAACCATTTGGGCAAGAAAATAATAAAGCTAAGATGGTTTTGGAAGAACAAGAAGGAAGAGATACAGACTGTCATTCGCAACAAAGCACTCTTGCCTAAAGGTTATCCCAGATTTAATAGAGGTACTATTGATTTTGAAGAAATCATTTGCTCCAGTTGCTCGCTTGGAAGCAGTTCGGATTTTCATTGCCTACGCAGCACACAAGTCTTTTCCAATCTATCAGATGACGTGGAAACGGCATTTATTATCAATGGGTCCACCTGAAGGAGGGAGGTTTATGTTGCTCTCACCAGAAGGGTTCGTTGTATACCAGATCATCCAGAAAAAGTCCCTTACCCCCTTCTAAGGAAACTTTGTATGGATTAAAGCAAGCTCCAAGAGCCTGGTACGATGAACTATCAAACTTCCTGATGTCCAAAGGCTTTACTAAAGGTACAATTGACCCAACTTTATTCAAGATAAAATACGGGGAGGATATTCTACTTGTGCAAATTTACGTTGATGACATAATTTTTGGATCGACAAATCCTAAATATTCAAAACGATTTGAAAAATTAATGCACAGTAGATTTGAAATGTCCTTAATGGGGGAGATGAAATTCTTTTTAGGACTTCAGATCCACCAGTCCCCAAAGGGTATTTTTATCAATCAGGCCAAGTACGCTTTAGAAATTCTGAAAAAGCATAATATGGACCAATCTGTCACTACCATTGGTACACCATTGGCTACAAAACCTAAACTAGTGTAGATTTGAGTGGAAGAACCCGTAGACCATCTGATTTATCGTAGTAAAATCGGGTCACTCATAGTACTTGACATCAAGTAGACCAGACTTAGTGCAGCAAGTATGCTATTGTACACGTTATCAAGCACGACCAACATTACTCAAAAAAGCAACCTCAAGGAGGTAAAAAGAATCTTTAAATACCTAAAAGGGTACCATTACATGGGACTACTGGTATCCAAAGATTCTGGCTGAACTAACAGAATTTTCAGACGCTGAACATAGCCGGATGCCTGAGTACTCGGAAAAGCACTTCAGGAGGGATACAGTTCCTTGGGTGAAAACTTTGTAACTGGATGTCAAGAAACAATAACTGCACTGCAATGTCTTCAGCAGAGCAGAGTATGTGGCGTTATATCTGCAAGTTGTGCTCAAGTAAGTGGATGAGGACACAACTTCAAGATTAATGGCTTCAACACAACAAAATACCGTTGTACTTGCGATCTCATGTCAGCCCATAAGCAATCTCATGCAACCGCCGTACAACACTCACGACAAAGCACATCCATACTCGGTATCATCACTTTCATAAAGGGAACAGGTTGAAAAATGGTATAATTGAATATATTTTGTCAGAACTGAATACCAATTATAGCTGACATGTTTAACGAAAGCCCTTCCTCGAGGATCGTTTAAGTATCTTGTCAGAGGGATTGGTAGAGATGTTTGACTCAAGATGAACTGAGGTTCTGACAAATAGATCTGACTGCTTGATAATTCCCATCCCCCCCCCCCCCCATCAAACATCACCAGTGTACATATTTTTTGAGAAAAGCAAAAATACAAAAAAATAAAACATTCAAAAAGACAATACAAAATCAGAAAAACAGAAACTCCTCTTCCAAAAAAGATTCTTCTCGACATGTATCTTGGAATCGATAACATTTACGTGCTTAGAAATGTCGATTAACATTGACACGGGTGTGTAAATGAAGTTCGAGCGAGAGTTGCAAATAGTTTCAAAACATGTCATTTCTAATTTTCTAAATGGCTTATGTGTAAATATCAGTACATAACCCGGACTTCATATAAAGGAAGGTTTATAACTTATCATCACAATGAGAAAATTAACGTTTCTCGGTCTTGAGTTGTTCTTACAAGACATTCAATGTTTTTTTTAGCTCAAGAAAAAAGATAGTGTACGTATCAGTGCGCTTACCCTTAGCGTTAGAAGAGAAGTCCTCTAACATTTGGTTATTCAAAAAGTTGAACAAAAATTTTCAAGAATTTCTTGATGACAATTCATAATCTTTCAAAAATTATGTGTTCAACACTCCAACCCTCACAATGTTTTCAAAAGACAATAATTTCTCAACTGGTCTTATTTTTGAGAGGGAGTTTTTCGAAAAACAAAGTTTTAATGTTTTTGGATACATCAACAACGACAACTCTTATGTATTCAAAACATTATCAAAATGTTCCAAACCATTCATGCTGATAATATTTTTACCCACAGAATTTTCAAGACATATTTTAATCACAAGGAAATTCAAAAACTAAGTGTTTATTATTTAAAATAAGGGAAGAAAATGTAATTAAAATATGATCTATTCGACTCAATGTGCTAAAAAGTAAGAAAAGGTTTTATGGTTCGATCTTATACCTAACAACATCTTAATTTCACGACGATTCTGAAGTCATAAGGTGGTTAGGTTAGGAATCAATCCTATGATCCAACCAGAACTGGAGGATCTACCCAAGGATAATCCAAAGTTAGAAATAGCAGTCCTTAGGTATGATTGGAGATGAATGTATATGGGAATAATGCCGACTAAGATTGAGTTAACACTGGAACAATCACAATAAGGTGTTAGTAATGACGTCTTGGTAAGCATTGAAGGCGTTGAAGAATGAAAAAGAAATGTATGGATAAAGGGTGTAAACAAAGAAGCCCTCCACACAACTTAAGGCAGAAACCGGGTCAATACATATGCTGTCAGAATCACATGTTGATTGCTGACATTGAAGATGACATCATGGACCCAGTGATGCAATGCACAACCCTTCCCAGCCATTCGGGTTTCTCTCAACAGAAACTTGAATAGGTGGCAAACTGCTCCAGCCTCTGAGTACTAAAACCAAAATGCACTAATCGAGTCTAGAGCCAAGAGATCAATAAAAATCTCGTTAGGACACATTCCATTTCAAACACTTGTTGAACATCATCAAGTTTACAAGCTGTTAACAAGAGTCCTACGCAATATCCTTGTGATATTTGCCAGAACATCAGAGTGATACTTTTAGTAGTCACAATGAAGATGGAAATCCTGCTTGAGTCAACCTCAAACAAGCTCTCGGTAGGTGACTTGCGAGATTCTATATGAATCAAACTTGTGACAACTGGATATCGATTTGGTCCAGTAAATGAATTGACGGTTGATGAATTTTGATAAAAGCTTAAAACTCCCGATGTGTTACAAAAACGCTTTTACAAGTAATACGTCGATTGATTTTCAAATCAATTTTCTTGATTATCACTAACGTAAACCTGCAGGTTAAAACGGTGGTGACAGTATCCCAATCAACCAAAGTCGATTCATTACCACATATTCATGCTCATTCTACAAAGACAAACAATCATGAAAGCTCAAGATTTAAAGACAAAGACTTCCGCTAACTCTGATTTGAAGCTTTCAAGATGAGGCATAGTATGAGAATGTTGGTCAAAGACACAAGATCGCAAGATGGCAAAGACGATAAAGACAATGACAAAGGCTCAAAGTCTAGATCGCAAAGCATGAAGGAACAAACCTACAACAAAGAACAAAGAGAAAGACCAAGACCACATGAGCTTAAACGAAAAAACAATCTCATTTATCTCAAGGAGTGTCATCAATGAACTCACTTTGAGGGAGATTGTTAGCCTCAAAATATTGAGCCAAACAGGAAGTTCGTTCATTACGTGTACGAGTCTCGATCATTTAATGTCATAATAGTATAATATCTAGAATCGGGCTTGATAGTTAAGCTAATGTTGTATATGTTTCGGGTTTAATCCCAAGCAAAACCCAAGCCCGGGTCCTAGTCAAATATCTCACACGTCACTTTAAAGTGTCGGGGTATATATACCTTTTCCTCTTTGGATAAGGTAAGAAAGTGTTCACTTTTTATATCTTTCTCATTTTCCTTTTCTATATTCTCTCTCAACTCTCTCTCTTGTTTCTCTCTCTAAAACATTCATTTCTTCTTCTCTTTTCTTCTTCGATTCGTGGTGTATAATTTGAAGTGAAGTGTTATACAGGATCCTACAGCTTTCTTTAGCTTGTACACGTAATAGGGGTTATCTGGATCCATAAAATGGCCCGACTGGCTTACATAAACCTCTTCCCGTAAATTACCATTCAGAAACGCAGTCTTGACATCCATTTGGTAGACGACTATGTTCATGTGAGCGGCATACGCGAGAAAAATCCTTATAGCCTCTAATCTTGCAACCAGAGCAAAAGACTCTTCAAAATCAATTGAACTTTTCAACGATTTTGGCTTCGATTGTGATGGTGTTTAGCCTCAATTTGTAATTGTGTCCAATAAAGGAAGCTCGTCCCGTGTCAAGACCTCACTTCGGGGGAGATTGTTAGCCTCAATTTATTGAGTCGAACAAGGAAGCTCGGTCACTCTACGATGGAGCTTCGGTCATTAATTAGTTTAATGTTATAATAGAATAATATCGGAAATCGGGCTCGATAGTATAATCTAATATTGTATATGGTTCGGTTTAATTAAATCCCAACACAACCCAGCCCGTAGTCTAGGTTTAAATATCCCGCACCAGTCACATTAAATGTATAGGGGTATATATATAGATATTTTCTAACTAAGAAAATATCTATCTCATATCTATCTAAAATTTTTTTCTATTTTCTCTTATCTCTCTCTCTCTCTTCTTTCTCTCTCTAAACAATCTTCTCTTTTCTAGTTTCTTGATTGAATCGTGTTATGAAGTGTTAACCGAGAACCTACAATTGGCATCAGAGCAAAGGGTGGATTCATGTCTGATTTATGTGGTTAAATAAGCTCAAATTCGTGGTCTATTTTAAAGAAAAAAAGCCCACCGCTAACATATTGATTTGGCTTATTGATGGTAATCTTACTCTCACTGTGTTTCTACACATCAAAAGGTTAGATTGTTACAAATTTCGTGTGTAATACAACTTAAAGTTCGAAATATAAGCTTTTAAAGCTTAGTGTTCTTCGTAGAGTTGCTTAATATTGACGATTAAAGGTAATACAGAGTTAAAGGTGTGCTTAAACATGATGTACTCACAAAGTATTAACATGTTCTAACTCAATTCGTAGGCTAAAAGTTCATTGTGTGAATATTTGCAAAATTCGTCCCTTGCATTCTTCTGGCGTTTGACAGAAGAAAGAAAAGGACAAGATCCACGATTTAAGGAAATAGTCAACGGCGGTTTGTTGACCAAAACAGCGAGTTGCCAAAACAGCGAGTTGCTAAAACAGCGAGTTGCTAACGGCGAGTTGCTAACGGCGAGTTGCTAACGGCGAGTTGCTAACGGCGAGTTGCTAACGGCGAGTTGCTAACGGCGAGTTGCTAAACGGCGAGTTACCAAACAGCGAGTTACTAATTGGCAGCGGTTTGCTAAGAATTTTTTTTGTGAAGAAAAGGGTTTCAGTAAAACAGCCATAACTTTTGATCCGTAAGTCCGTTTCAGGCCCGTGACCTCTCAAATCGAAGAGAAAAACGAGACGGATCACGCTGTAACCACCCTTTAGTTGGTTAAGGATTTTTCAAGGCCCAAAAAGCTCGTTTACTATGATTTATTGACATTTTTCAGTTTTTTAGAATTTGTGTTAGACTTGTTTTTGTTCTAGCTCACGGCCCATCTGTATTTTTAGGCCCGTTTCAGTTTGGTGAGCCTATTTAAACAAACAGCTTTAACCCTAGCCAGAAAATTATCTGTTTTTAGACAATTAAATCATTGGCCGCTGATTCCGAATCAAATCATTCACGGTTATCTAGTGATCTTGTAAAATCCCGTTAATTCATTATCGGTTTTGATCATAGACGAGTAAAATCCCGTGAACGTGAATTGCATACAACCACAACTTCAATCACATCATATCCACTTAAGATCCAACAAAATCTTTCACACTTCATATTTCATAACTATTCATTCATCATGTCTACTCCAGTTAACACATCCTCCACAGATAGCCAAATGCATAACAATATAATGGCAGCTGGTTCAAAAGATCGTCCACCGATGCTTGGACCAGGAAGATATTCTCAGTGGCGTTCACGTTTTCTATGATACCTTGACACTAAATTGAATGGTGAATATCTGAGGAAGTGCATCTTTGAAGGTCCATATATGCCTACAAACGTACTCATTGCAGCAGTTGAGGCAGCAAGAAATTCTACCAGTAGCTGCACAAGAAGAAGCAGAGACAATACACAGACATGAACAGCAGAGAACAACCTTTACTTATCAAGCTGTAAAGAAGCTCTTTTCATGATTTGACTGGTATGGGGATAAATTTACTCAACTGTAGATTTGCATGCAACACATATAAGTGAGAGTGGACCGCCATTGAGAGGCTACAACAGGGTGAATACGTTAACGAACAAGATTAAAGACCAATCTATTCAGGGAAATTAGGGAAGTTTACTTCTCTAGATGGAGAATCCATGAGTCTTATTTTAACTCACTTTTTATAAACTGATGAATAGTTGACAAGGAACAACTTGCATAGTTTCACCAATTAAGTGAATTGTTCAATTTCTCAACACCTTCAACCAGAATGGTCGAGATTTGTGACGGATGTCAAGCAAGACAGGATATAACACGTCTCCATAACACAAGCTGTTTGACGTTCCTAAGCAGTTTCAAACAAAGTTAATGAAATCCGTTCTGAGAGAAAAGCCAGAATTGCAAATCCATTAGCACTTCTGCGGCTGCTCAACCATATTAGATAACCCTACTATTAGGTACCAAACAACCCAAGATCGAATGCACGCATCATACATGCAAACTTCTGACCACACTACCCAATGGTCACCGACACAAAGGAAAGAGATCTCCAAACCATTACTACCTCAATCTGATCCGTTTCTAAGGAATACATGATCTCAGAACAAGCTCGAGGATACGGAAATGAAAAAGAACTTGGCATCCTCCTTGCTAATACTTCAAGAAGCTGTACAAGACCTACAACAAAACCTTCAAACTTCTTCAAACTCCATGGACAATACTGAAAGATACCACACCAAGGAATAACAACGACAATCAGTCAGGCATTTGGAAATCAAAAAGGACGAAGACATTTCTGGGGCAAGGAAACACTAGGCAGTCGGAAGTGCAACAAAAGGATACAGGGCTTAATATGCAGGGATTTAGACACTATGCCAGGAATGCAGGAACAAAAGCGGGTTTTAAGACTACGCTAACACAGGGAAGAAGAAGATGATGTGCAAACAAGCTGAACAAGTTCCACTTCAATCTGAGCAAGCTGATTGGCTAGAAGACACGATGAAGAGATAGATGCACGAAGAAATAGAGAAGCACAATACCGTGACATGGAAAAGATATCAGGAGGTCTCACCTGAAGAATCCAATTCTACTAGTCAGCCATTAGAACAGGTACAAAACCATGATGAAAATGACTGTGATTGCCAATGAGGACGACATCTGAGCAACCCTGAACCATAACGACACATATGTTTTGAGAATGGATGATAGCAATGTCATAACCTGATTGCCTCCAATAATGTACAAATGAAAATCAGGTTGATCCAAAAGCGGTCCTGAATGTGTGATAGCGTGTAGCGCATGCAAATTTAATTGCTAATTTGACTCTTGATATCGGAGGAAAACAAAATGTATTTAAAAGCAATTAATGAAAGTCCAACGCCACATTGACTCAAGAATATGGAAAGAGTGCAAAACTAACTTGAGAGACTAGTATGGCCTATTGGAGGCTACTAGCATCGGGATAGTTGTCTGATTGCACTTCAGACCAAACAGACTGAGCTTGAGAAGTACACGACCCTTAATGACCGAACGAGTGATTATAAAATACTTCAAACAAAGTTAAATGAAACTCTAGGACTATTAGCTCTTAAAGACATTGACATAAAAGAGGGTTTAAAAACTAAAACCTATGAAATTTTAGTTGTCAATCAGAAACACGATGAGCTAGTAAAAAAGAGTCTGTTAACTAGGTCACAATTTGAAGGTCAACTCAAAGAGAAAAGTCAGGATTATTTCGTATTTAAAGTTAAGTAAGGAAAAAGACATTGACACGATGAATGAAATGGACAAACAAATAAAGTTCTTATAAATGCAATTCTTTATAAACGCAATCAGTCAATTTCATACCAATTCACATGTTTGCACCAAATTGCGCAACGTAATTATGGTAATCAACCTTTGCTAATCCAAAGTACTCAAGAAACTCAATATGATAAGCCCTCGTTTGTATGAGATCCCATATGAATACTTCTGATCCTGCAAACAACATTTGCCCTCAATTGGGGAAGAGACATGACTCTTGATAAAAGAGAAGATCAAAAATGGATATAGACAAAGTGAAACAATATGCATAACACATATCAAAACAGTCATTATGAAAACTTTCAAACCACCATCCAAAACCATATCTTGATCAGTTGGAACGCGCTAAAGAAATTAGAAACAAATGTGAGAAAACGTTGTTAGGACAACACCAAACATTGCAAAAAACGTCGGCTTTCCTACCCATGTCTAAATCCATTAGTAAAAGTAGACTACTTTATATAAGGACATGACAAACAACTATCAATCATTTAGAACAATTTGTCAAAAACTTGTCCTAATCATACGTAGTAGCATTTCCTAACCCAACTGCTAAGACTATGGAAGTTTTGATCAAAACCTTATTAATCCTCTTTCAAACAAAACTATACTGGAATTCCATTATTTTGTTCAGACACAATAAAGAGAAATGAATGACGATTTGGAGTACGTTAATTCCTGAAAGGACTTGACGAACTTGAATCAGAAAAGGCTTGATTTATCAAACATATATGAATCTACTTTCCCGAATAAAAGGTAAAAGGAGTGTTGTCAAAAGATGTTAACATGTTCAAATTTGCAATCTCTGTCAGATTTAAATGCAAAACTGAAATTACAAATGCTGTATCTTCATAAAGACAAAGAATTGAATGTGCTTGCATAAAAGCTTTCGAAACAAACTGAATCTTTAACAAAGAAGTTTTCATATAAGCTTGAAGAGTTTTGCTAAACTTGAAAAACACTCGATTTCTCTTGAACTTTCTTTACAACATTGTAAAGAACAGATGAAAAACAACCCAGTTTGCAAAGAAAATTCTTCAAATGTATTTTTGGAAAAGAACGTGAACAATAACATGAAATACAAGGATTGAAAGCTCCAATCAAGACAAGAAAATGGTGATAAATGAGTTTAAAGAAACTCAGTCTGGTAACAAAAGGAAAGCTGTGGAACCTCAGTTTGATAAACCAGATGTGGATCGGACACAACCAAATGCTCAACGGATTCCAAACCATCAGTTTAGAAACCACTCATTTTCAAAATCTCCTGAAATGAGAAGTTTTCAAACGAATAAGTCTTGTTAATAAAACTAATGCGTCGGATGGTTTGTTTAAACCAGTCACTCAACAGAATTTACCTAAGAAAAGAAACCAAGCGGTTCGAAACACAAATGTGCTTAAACCAGGAATGTTTAGAATTGCCTCCACCACAACACAAACTAGAACACCATAGTTGCCTCATGCTTCTAGGAATACTAATCCTCACATGTCTAAATCTTCAGGAGTAATTCACACTACTAGTGTTAGCAGACCACAGCTTAAGTTGCTACAATTAAAGATAAGGTCGTGCCAAACAATAGTCAAGTGAAGTTTCAAAAGAAGGAAGTAGAAGACCACCATAGGATTACTAGTATTTCTAAGAAAACAAAGTCTGTAACTGCGTGTAATAACAGTTCAAATTCCAAAACTTTGAATGTGAATATTGTTTGTGCTGAATGTGGAAAATGTGTGTTTAATTCTAATCATGATGCTTGTGTTTCTAGATACTTGACAGACGTGAATGCTAGAACTAAGAAACCTAATGTAGTGTCTATTAGTGCTAGTAAAACCAAGCGAAAATTTAACAAATCTGTTGCAACACACCATAAGAAAACGGTTGCATTAGATACAACTATTCAGAAATCCAAAAGGTATCATAAGGAGTTGTATGAGAATACAAATCAGGAATGGAAATGGTGGATAGCTAAGAGATGTCCATCAGGATATAAATGGACACAAAAGCCTCTTAGGACCAAAAAGAAACGGATGCCTAAAATCATGAAAGATGACGTATCATCAAATATTAGTCCCACTATAGACATTGTCTCTAGGATTACTAATGTCTTGAAGATATCAAATTCCTTAGGATCCAATTTGTCCAATGTTCCATCGTCCTCTAATTCTCTTGCAGATTGTACAACTCATCCTATTTATTGTTGACTCGGGATGCACAAAGCACATGACGGGAAATCTCAAGCTATTGTGTAAGTTTGTAGAGAAATTTTTGGGTACTGTTCATTTTGGAAATGATCAATTTGCTCCAATCCTTGATTATGGAGATCTAAATCAAGGAAATGTCATGATCAAATGGGTTTATTATGTCGAAGGCCTCAATCACAATCTTTTCTCGGTTGGTCAATTCTGT
>BQNB010038034.1:0-44413 GCA_026074375.1 Tanacetum coccineum | reverse complement strand
ATAGCAAGAAAGGATCGATGTTTCTGCACTACAACAAAGACGAAAACTAAACAAAACACCATTGACGTGGATAATGGAAAAGAGTTGCTCTGTTGTGAAACATTTCTTCATAAAACTACAAGAAGAGGAGTGCTAACAAAAGGCATGAACAAGTAGTGATATACATCCACAAAACTCGAATTGAGGTTAACTTAAGATCCTTGAATCTGTACAGCTCAATAAACGTTTGATAAAAATAAGCACTATTTAAAATGAGTTCGAATGGGTGTTAGATCTAATAAAATTTTGTAAGTGCTGAACTCGGCTAATTTTGATGGGGTGCTCACTTTGGTTATTCTCATGTCTTATTGTGTTATGTGGTTGAGTTTCAAGTACTAAGAATCCTTTCAGTATCAAATGTAATTTCTTCGTTTGTCTACATTGGTGTTATAGTTTTATTGATTTATCTTTATTTTAATTTTTTGTAAACAATACTCACAAAACAAGCCCGCCCATCGAGCGGGCCATGCAACTAGTATATATATATATATATATATATATATATATATATATATACATTCTATATAACTGATTGAGATAGTTTTATACATACATTAAAATAAAATACTATAATAATATTCCAAAGAGCAATTAAGAAAATTACCAAGTTACCCTTGATAAAATTCACTCTTAAAAATATATATAATATAATATATAATACATATATTAAACCGGGTAAGAATGATCACCCGGGTCGTTTCTCCAACAACTTGTGCAATTGAAACCACGTTTAAGCTCGGATTATGATTTGAATGAAAGCAAGGATATTTTGATGATCTATAACTACCAAATAAAAGCAACAAGTAAAAATGAACAATTAAAAACAATTAAGCTCTTAAAAATGCAAACTAAATTCCTAAACCTAAATTAAGGCAAAAGAAATTTTTAGGAAAAAGACAAATATTTTTTTTGATTATTTTTGTTTTTTTTATTATTTAAAAAACTATTTAAATCTAATTAAATCCTAAATTAAACTAAATTCCTAAACATAAATTAAGGCAAAAGAAATTTTTAGGAAAAAGAAAAATATTTTTTTTTGATTATTTTTAATTTTTTTTATTAATTAAAAAACTATTTAAATCTAATTAAATCCTAAAATAATAAAACAAATAGAAAATAATTGAAATTATATTTTTCCTATGTAAAACGAAGAAAAAGAAAATTTTAGAAAAAGGAATCACTATTTTTGGCTTTTTAGATTTTAAAATATGAATTTTCTAAGATTTAATCTAATTAAAAGCTTAAAAATAATAAAAAATGCTAAAAATATAAACCCTAAAAATTTTATAAAAATTATACTAAAAAGAGAAAGTGATGAGAAATTTTATAAAAATAAAAGCCCTAATTTTTACTTTTTAATTAAAGTTTAATTAAACTAATTAAAAACTAAACCTAATTATTTATTAAAATTATTAAACTAACAAAGAAACTTAACTAAGGACTAACTATGCAAGTCCTTAAAGGACTAACAATGCAAAACAAAGGACTAACTGAGAAAACAATTAAAACTTAAAAGTTACACTTCCTACCCTGAGGCCCAACCCCGACTTCAAACTAAGTCCATTTAGCCCAAAAATAAGTTCAATTTCGAACTGGCTTATTATGAAAAACTTATAAAATCAAAGTTGTAGAACAAGTGATAGTGAACAATTTTAACAAAAGCACCTCTAGCTGAAAGCCAATTATAAGCTCAAAAACAGCTTATCAATAAGCTGAAAACAAAAAGTAGGGGTTTTCCCTTGGTTTCACTTAAATAGCTAAAACAAACTCAATTTAAGCTCAAATTGAAAAGAAAAAGGAGATCTAAGAAGCTTATGATGTATTTAAACTAAAAATGAAAAGAAAACTTTGCTGAAAACACTTAACACTATCTGAAATTAATGCTAAATACTGAAAACTAAGCATAAAACTCAAAAAGCTTAAAATTAAGCTAGACAGAAGCTAAGCTTTTCAGAATTAAATAATCCTACTATAAGCTACTCAATTAAGTCATAAAAGTAATTACTAAAAGCTAAGAAATCAAAAATTTAAAGCTAATCTAACCTGCTACTCTTTTTGGTTTATTGGCTTTTTAGTGATTTTTAAGCTAAATTTTACCTAGGAATTTAAGCTAGAAAATGAAAGATAAGACCTATTATATATTAAGCTGTATCTACTCTATTCCCTACTTGAATTTTAGAGCCTAAGACCTAAGTTTACCTAACTAAAATTAAACCAAAAGTGACAGCAGGAACAACTTAGGTTCCTGCTGATGCACTTTGCAAGAGTACAAAACCAAAAATGCAGGAATCCTTTGAGGTCTCTACTGCATTAAACTCACTCACTAGGAGTGTTTTAACTTAGTACAAGCAAATTCCAAGCCTTCCAAGGCTTGGATCAAGTTTTCTCAAACTAAGAAAAAGGGAAAACATGCCCTGGTGCTGAAGTGATGAAAGTAAGCTCAAATTTGTTGATAATTGAAAACTAACTGCTGAAGACTCAATTACTATTAATCTAAAATGAGAATACAACTAACTCAAACGATTTGCACAAGTCATTTTTGACTTTTTGATGTCAAACTAGCTTAAACCAAACACCCCTTTATGCACTTGACATAATTGATTAAGCTTTTAAAACTAAAATTTACTTATGAAAACTAGACTACCAGATAACTAGGGGCTTATAACAACTTATTTAAACATAATTTAACAACTGTATTAAGCTAAAATTTAAGATCTAAGACTATGTAACTATTTTTTTTGGCTTTTTATAGATTTAAATGACAGATATGAAAACACAAAGATTTATAACTAGCTAGCTAAAATCAGATGATCAATATAGTCTAATAAGCAATATTAAGTAGAAATAAGCACAAATAAGCTACTACTTTAAGCAAATAAGCAGATCTAAGTTATAAAGCAATAAAATAACTATTTAAGCTAGAATTTAAAAGCAAGGAAATTAAAAAGAAACTTACTATCGCTTCGCTTAAAAAACAGAAGCATAATGCTCTTAGAGCTTTGCTACAAGCTCTCCCTAGCTTATAAATATAGCTTAGGGTAAAATCCTTAAGATCTCTTCCATTTCTAGATCTCCTTCCAGAAGCTTAAATCCCCAAGTTAAGGTAAATAGAATTTTTAAGCTGGTTAATTAAGTTTATGTAAGATTTAAGATCAATTGAGCTCAAATCATGAGCTTAGAGACTCATGAGAGATCTATGTAGCTTATATTAGCTTATGAGAGTCTTAATTGACATTATAAGACTTCATTTTTAGATCTTAAAAGATTAAAAGACAAGATTAAAACAAACTTGATTTATATTAAGAGAAGCTGCTGATTACAATATGAAAAGAGAAATTACACTAGAAAAGCTTTTAAAAATAGAGAATTACAATAAGCAATAAAAACTACAATAAGCTACTAAAATACTACGTGTCTGAATGTGTGATAATGAGGCCCTTTTATAGGCACTCATAGATCCTTTTAGGCCTCTAATCTGTTTAGTCGGCCTATCAACATCATCCCTTTTGATCATTCTTTAATCATTGATTCCTTCTTGTTCACCGTTGGATCACTAATGAGCTCACACGGATTGCCAGCGTGGCAATCCGTTTGAGACTCAATTGTGTTTGTTTACTGAGTGTGTTTAGTGCAAAACCCACGTCCCTTTGTGCTTTCTCCTCGTCACACGTGGCTTGAGCTTGAGAGTGAGCTAATGAAATCCTTTGATTTGACTGATCTATCCCTGCCATCTTGTTAACGATCCCATGAATTGTCTAAATCACCCCTTAATTGAGAAAGTCCCCTTGATTTGACTGAGGGTAAACTCCTGGAAGGGACGATGAATAGTAAAAGTCTTTGCGCCCTTTTTTTTATAACTAAAATGAGGTAAAAGACGTTTTAAACTTTGGGCATTTGGCAAAAGTAGTCCTTGTGTTTGGTTTATAAAGGTGTAAGGTAAAAAGGACTTTGAAAATTGACAGGAATGGTCCTTGTGGTTTTATAAAAAGGGTGTGGGCTAGGGTTTTGGGCTTTTAGATCCGGGTATGGCCCATTTAGGTTTAAGGACCATTTGTGTGATTTTTTAAAACTTGGAGGACTTAAGTGGAATATTTTGGGTTTTTTCTTTTGTAGTTGACCACTGTTTGACTTTCCTTTGACTGTTTGACTGAGGGTTGACTTCTCTTGGGCTTTGCTTCCTGCTTTTGTGCACTCTTTACGTTTCTTGTGCCTTGCTTGCCCGTTTTTTGACTGTTTTCTTGTGATTTTTGATATATTCGTCATGACACACAAAACACAAATACAAGCATATTTTTGCCATTTTTGGTCTATTTTAGGCTTAATTGGGCCTATTTAGGTATAAACAGATATGTGTATTTTGCACATATCAAAATTCCCCAAACTAAACGATTGTGTGTCCTCACGCAATATCACATGCCTTATAACCAAATACTTAAGAAATTTCCCAAACTAATCCTTTAAGAAGTAGTAAAGTCTTTGTGGAAAAATTTCTAAGTCACAAGTTATAAAACACCCGAATTCCCATTTTCAAAACTTTTTCTCTTTTTATGATTTTTCTTGATAATAAACTACCTAACTACAACTTATTTATTTACAAAAGACATAATGTATTGTTTTCATTACCTTTTTGGTAACTTTTAGGATCATAGAACAAAAAGCACAATTAAGTGTCTAAAAGATAACTTCATCATTCCCGATTTTTCACTTTTCCCATGCTAAGCTTAAAAATAAGATCACTGCTAATTACGAACTAAGATGCTAAGACTACTTATAATTACAACTTGTGAATTCCTCTTCCTGACATAAATCATATATTTAGGTGTGTGTGTTCAATTAAATTTTAAACCATTAATTCCACTATACTTTAGATAGTTGAAATCCGACTAAGCTTTACACATGGGCCTTTTGGGCTAATATGTTAATCACTTAGTAAAATCACAACTCAAAGCAAACAAAAACCTCTTTGGCTAAGACATCGTTGGTTTACTTGTCCCATGAATGACTTTCTTCTCTAGCATCCCACCGTCATCGGGTAAGTGCTAAGGCTTTTGACACCCCATCCGGAGAATACTAATCGAAACGCATGAACTTCCGATGAAAAAGCCTTGTAGACTTTTGCAAACCTTAGTTCAAAAGAATACCTTGGTTTTAGAAAATGAAACTTTTACTATTTATTTTCTAACTTTGCAACTTTATTATTACTATTTACATTATTAGGCTAGGAATCGGTATCACTTTTCTTTCGACGACACATCGGCCACGCCTCCGACAAGAGCTCGTGTACTTATTATGATACCAACCCTAAATATACAACCTCCACCCTTTCTTTCGATGTCACATCGGGAGCGAACCGACAAATGCCCATGTACTTTATTACGATGGAGTTTGTATATTAATTATTAACACTAAGGATTTATAACTTGCATCCTTTTTATTCACCAACTACATTTTTATAGATTTTTTTATATAACTAATTAATTAATTTAACACATTATTTTTGCAAATAGAAAAAATTTCGTTTTAGAAACCCAAAGTATAAACTTGAACTAAAATTCTTATTTACCAACGATGTTTGACTTCATCATCGATAAAGCTTTTTCTCTGAATATGTTGATTAGACTTTTAAGAGTAAAACTCTAATTTGTAAAAATTAAAGAGAACACGTATAATTAATCATTTTAAGAACTCCGGGGAAGAAAAACCACAAGTTATTCTTATAAGCCTTTAAGTTTTCCAAATAAACTTTGTTTAGCATCCTAACTCGTAATCAACACTATCATCTCTTATTCTTTGCAATTTAAAATCTCTAATAAAGAAATTCGCAAATACTTAGCCTATATAAAATCCAACTCGGCATATTTAAAATCTACTTGAGATTAGCACAAGTTTTCATTTACTAATGATTTCAAGTCTAGCATGTTTAAAGTCTACATGAGACTAGCACAAACTATCATCATTAATTGTTAAGGGAGAAAGCTAGAACTCTACACGTTCGATCGGGTCAAAAATTACTTTCTATTCTCACCATCGGAAAACCTACATTCGTGTCTTAACACTTATTATATTAATTATTATTTTTTTATTTTTTTTATTTTTAACTTCTAATATTTTTATATTTTTTTCATTTTTTATCCTACAAATAAGAACTTAAAAATTTAAATTTTTTGCTATTTTTGTGGGAAAACGGGTACGTGAGAACAAAACAATAAGCAGGTAACATCAAATCGATAGATTCCCTCCCCAAACTAAAACGAAACATTGTCCTCAATGTTTAAAGTCGGGTCTCTACGAAAATCTAAGCCGTTTATGAATTATGCAAAGATAAACGTGAATCGATAAGATGAAAGGATATCGGATCTCCCCAAACTAATTTCAAACAAAGGATGAGAAGCTCGAGTGAAACGGGATACAACACCGGACACGAGAGTCTTTAGAAATTGTTGGGTCAATCCTGCAAAAATCACAACAAACAACAAACAACAAGAAACCGGAAGAGGATAGCACAACACATCACAACACAACCTCCATCCTCCGCTATAGTAACATCACTAGAAAGATAATGGTAAGCATGTTTTTCCCCCCCCCCCCCCCCCCCCCCCCCCCCCCCCCCCCCCCCCCCCCCCCCCCCCCCCCCCCATATTACACCCCATATTTTTTTTTTTTTTTTTTTTTTTTTTTTTTTTTTTTTTTTTCGGGTGAAACTCCCATAAGCGGCTTGTTTTTGGTAACCGAGTCGCAAGCTTGACTCGATCCTGATTGAGTGTCCAGTAGGAAGTTTGGAGATCCGGGATAACCAATGGTGGTGTATCCCCTCCATAGTAATGCTTAAGACGGTGGAAATTAACTTTGAAATTCCAACCGTCGGGATGAGACAATTTGGCTGTGCCATAAGGAAAAATCTCGATAATTGTGAAAGTTCCGGACCATCGGGACTTGAGCTTTCCGGAGAAAATCTTTAATCGGGAGTTGAAAAGCAAGACTTGATCACCAACATTGAAGATTCGATTCTTGATCTTTGAGTCGTGAAGTTTCTTTGTCTTCTCCTTGTAGATTAGCGAATTCTCATAAGCTTGATCACGAAGCTCGCTAAGTTCATTGAGTTGAAGCTTTCGATGATCACCCGCGGTCTTGAGATCGAAGTTGGCATGCTTAAGAGCCCAATATGCCTTGTGTTCTAGTTCGACGGGTAAGTGACACGCTTTTCCATAAACTAACTTGTAGGGAGTGCATCCAATTGGAGTTCTTATAGTGGTTCTAAAAAAGCCATTAAAGCAAGTCTAGCTTGTCTGACCATGAGGCGCGGTTTTCTCCCACCGTCCTCTCTAAGATTCTTTTAAGTCCACGATTCGTCACCTCGACTTGACCACTAGTCTGAGGGTGGTAAGCGGTAGAAAGACGATGTGTGACACCATATTTAGACATAACTTTATCAAATTTGTCATTACAGAAATGGGTCCCACGATCGCTTATGATCGCTCTCGGTGCACCGAATCGGGAGAAAAGGGATTTCAAAAATTTGACAACTACTCTAGCATCGTTGGTGGGGAGCGCCTTGGCTACTAGAATATATTTGTTTCCTCTAGACGACGGAAAAGGTCCCATAAAATCAATACCCCAAACATCGAAAATTTCACAAACTTGGATTGCATTTTGAGGCATCTCATCACGATGTGAAATTTTGCCTTGTCTTTGACATGCATCACAAGATTTGATCAATTCGTAAGCATCCTTATAAATTGTAGGCCAAAAGAAACCGGCATCAAATACTTTCCGAGCGGTGATATTAGCACTATGATGGCCCCCGGTGGGTCCTTCATGACAAGCTTTGAGGATTTCAAGAGCTTCTTGGCCAAATACACACCTACGGATGATTTGATCCGCACATGTACGAAAGAGATACGAATATCCCAAAAAGTAAATGCTTATATTCATTGAAAAAACTTCCTCTTTTGGTTGGGTTGACATTCTTGATTGAGAAATTTCCCGGTGGTAATTTGCTATATCGGACAAAACCTACTGGGTATTTTTGGTCATCATTGAGGAGTCACCGTATTCAATGTTTCATAGAGGAAAGTTTCTATTAAATCTCCTTAGGATCAAAAAACATTCTATATGGGATTTTCAAGGACGAGAGAGAGGATCGGCTGCATATGTTTCTAGCTCCTTTGGTATCAATTACTAAAAATAAAAATTCTGAAGAAGTATGACCCATTAAGCATCTTTCTTTGGCGTCTTTCTTGTTGAAGAGGTATTTCAATGCGGAGTGGTCCGTGTAAACAACACTTTTGTTCATGATAAGATATGATCGAAACTTCTCAAAAAGCGGAAAACTACCGCAGGGGCATCTCTTTCCTGTTTGTTGTTAGTTCGTTTCTTGATTCGGTCATTGGTCTTACTTGCGTAAATGGAATTTAGGTCCTAAAATGCTTCTCAATCCTTTGCCCTAGAACCACACCTATTGCATAATCACTTGCATCACACATGATTTCAAAAGGTTGGTCCCAATATGGAGCAATGAGAATTGGAGCTTCGGTTAATTTCTTTTTTATGTTTGAAAGGCTAGAATGCAAATTCTTCCGGAGAAGATAAAAAGGAGTGTTTTTCTCTACAGAGATGGGTAATAAGGTCGAGAGGATCTTTGAAAAAATCTTTGATAAATCCTTCGGTAAAAACCAGCAATGCCGAGGAAAACTTCGAATTTCCTTTAACGTGGGCGCGGGGGGTACGGTGTGTGGGGTGGTGGGGGGGGGGGGGGGGGGGGGGGGGGGGGTCGGGGGCGGCGGGGGGGGGCCGGGGGGGCGGGCGGGGGGCGGGGGGCGGGCTTGGGGGATGAGGAGCTTAGAAATCACATCGATCTTAGCTTTGTCGACTTCAATCCTTTTTCTTCCGAGATCTTATGTCCGAGTACGGATACCTTCTTTCACCATGAAATGGCTTTTTCCCTAATTTAGAGCTAAGTTAGTGTCTTCACACCGTTTAAGCATTTTTTTTCTAGATTGGTGAGGCACGTAGAAAAAGAATCTCCAAAAACAGAGAAATCATCCATGAAGACTTCCATTGTCTTTTCAATCATGTCATGGAAGATTGCCATCATACACCTTTGAAACGTGCCTGGTGCATTGCATAAACCAAAAGGCATGCCGACGATAAGCAAACGTTTCGTATGGGCAGGTGAATGTGGTCTTTTCTTGGTCATTTAGATCAATTGGAATTTGGAAATAACCTGAAAAACCGTCGAGGAAACAATAGTACTCATTTCCTGTGAGTCTCTCAAGCATTTGATCCATGAACGACAAAGGGAAATGGTCTTTTCTTGTAGGTTCGTTCAAATTACGATAATCTATGCATTATTATATCCTGTGACAAGTCTTGGTTGGGCACTAATTCGTTATCATCATTTGTTTACGGTCATTCTCCTTTCTTTGGTCACAGTGGTATTTGGGCCTTCCCTAAGGACTATTCCCGAGATGTGGGTAGATTCAAATCCAGCGTAAAGAAGTTTTTTCAACCTCTTTTTAATGACATCATGAATTTTTGGGATTAAACCCTTCTCTGATGTTGGACCGCTGGTTCATAGTCATCTTCCATTAGAATTTTATGAGAACAAAATTTATGGTTATACCGCTTAATGTCAGAGAGCTTCCAAGTAATGCTTGCTTTCGGGAGTTAAAGAAACCTTTTATGAGAGCGGTCTTTTCATCATCGCTCAAATCTTTGGCAATTATAACAGGCAACTTGTTGTTATCTGCTAAAAATACGTATTCGAGATGAGGTGGTAAGTCCTTAAGTTCAACCTCAGGAGGTTCATCGATTGAAGATTCGGCAGATTTACAAACTTTAAGCTCTTTCTTGATTTCTGGTAAGTAACTTTCTTGATTTAGTGAAGGCGAAGGATCACTATTGAGAAGAGATTCGTTGAAGGAGAATGTCCCACCTTTGGTGTTCATATATATGCTTCATCAACTTCCAGGTGTAGTTGGATCATCGGGGGGGGCTATAGCAAGAAAAGTATCAGCTTCTTCCAAGAGTAGAAAATCACTATCCCCGAAAGGAGTGAGAGTTGGAGAAGAATTTGAAACAATTGGATCGTATCCGGGAGAAGGATTGCCATACGCAACTGAGTCGGAAAAATCTAAGACTTCTTGTGAGTATTCTTCACACGTAACATCAATAAGATCAACTTTCTTCAATGATTCGAGATTGTTGTATGAAATAGAAGGAGTATCACCACATTTAAGGGTTAAAGATTGATCATCATTTCTAAGCGTTATCTCTCCTTCGTACACATCAATTAAAGCATGAGCTGTCCTAAGAAAAGGTCTCCCGAGTATCAACGGTACTCGAGGATCGGCTATGAAATCAAGAACAACAAAGTCGGCCAGAAAGTAGAACTTTCCTACCTTGACAAAAACATTCTCGGCTACACCGGTTGGTTTGGAAATTGTTCGGTCGGCTAATTCTAACACCATCTTAGTATCATTTAGGCCCGGGAGTCCAAGCTTTTTCCAAATGGAAAGAGGCATGAGATTTATGCTAGCACCTAAATCGGCTAGGGCTAAGCAATTATCAAACTCCGAAAAATCACATGGAATAAGAAATCGACCGGGGTCACCTAGCTTTTCCGGAAGCTTTTTAAGGACAACCGCACTACAATTTTCATTCAAAGGTGTCTTGGTTAACTCGATTAACTTGTCTTTGTTATTAAGCATCTTTTTGAACATTGGAGCAAACTTTGGCATATGAATGAGAGCATCCGCGAAACTTAGCTCAAAGTGAAGATTACGGAAAATTTCCATAAACTTTGAAGCTAGGATATCATCCTTTTCACGAATTTTCTCTTTTACAAGTCTTGAAGGGTAAGGCAAACTAGTCTTGGTCTTTTGAGCAAAAGAAGGCTCTTTGATTGGTTCTTTGTCTTTTCCTAAGTCTTGGACAACTTGAGGTTGGATGTCTTCGGTGCTAGGTAGCTCCGTATCCTTTGTCACCTCGGGTTCCTTTTCCACCACCGGCGGTGGAATTGGAGGTCCGTCATATGAGGCACCACTTCGTGTGGTAATGGCCTTGGCTTCGTTCCTAGGGTTTGGAATGGTATTGCTTGGTAACGAACTTGAACTTGAAGCTTGGTTGGTGTGATAGTTTTGCATGAAACTGAGCATCATCTTTTGAAAATCATCTTGCTTCTTTTGAGAATCATTGTAAACTCTTTGAAAATCATTTTGGTTCCTTTGAAAATTATCCAACTTCATTTGCAAGTTATTCATGTTCGCATCATTAGCTTAGCCATTAACTTTTAAAATTCCGTTTTAGAAATAACCTTGACCTTATGAAACGGGAGGTATAAGCTTGATTAACCAAAGGTTGTTTGTTGGTGGTTTTGGTATGGTAGGGCTTGAATAAAGGCTCCTGATTGTATTGGAAGATTTGGTTGAAATTTCCTCCACGGTTTTGATTCGAATTGAAATTGTTTCCTTTATATCGGTTTTTGGTTTGTTTTGGTTGTTTTGAAATTTGGTTGATTGAAAACACGGTGGACTCTATTTTGATTTGCTCTAAATTAGGAGGATTTCTTTGAAACAAAAATTACCAAACGGCGCGGTTTGTGGAGGATTGATTAATATTATCATGAAAAACGGGGAAAATGGTCCTTGTTACGGACAATTTTGAATTATGGTTTGAACCAAAATGTGACACAAACTTCCTCTACTGCTTTGACTGGTAGCAGGAGTAGTAGCATTCTTTTCCACTAATCGCTTTCTCTAAAACGGGCTATTCGAATATTCATTTTGTATCTTCAAGTATGGCGGCCATTTGTTGAATCTCAAAAGATTTATTGGAAGGTGAAGGAAGTAGAAGAAGAGCATTCGTACTCGCTCTTGATCATTTGGACGACTTTTGAGTAACGCACTTTGATTTACTTTCGATTATGGATAAACCTTCTCGAGGATTTATCTAGAAAATTGCCACCCGTGGCGGAAATCTAAGGCATCTTGATCATTGGTATTCAAGGAATTGTAAAACGTATCAAGTTGATGTAATTCTGAGAAACCATGGTGAGGACATTGACGAAGAAGTCCTTTAAAACGTTCCCATGCTTCGTTGAAGGTTTCGTTTGGTTTTTGGTAAAAAGTAGTGATTTCATTCCGAAGGTAAGTTGTTTTCGAAGGTGGGAAGAATTGATTTATGAACTTTAAAACAAGGTCATCCCATGTTATTTTTTTTTTTTTTTTTCTGAGAATTTGATCTGGAGGTTCCTTATCTAGGCCAATTCTCGGGCTTCCCACCGTCTAGAGAAAAAGGAAAAAGCAAAAGCTTAATCGAAGTGTTCGGAACTTCGGGATGTCTAAACGTTGAAGTGACTTTGTTGAAAAATCGAAGGTGATTATGAGGGTCTTGTCTACCCGTGAACTTATTACTTTGCACAAGATTGATCAAAGGTTGTTTAAGCTCAAAATTGTTTGCATTTATCGGTGGAACAACAATTGCATCTTCGTATCCCTCGATGGGAGCTTGTAGCATTTGAGCCATGGTACGATTGTCGGCCATTGGAAACTCGGGTTCCTCAACAATAACCGTTGTTAATTGTTGTTGTCGACGATTTCGATTACGAGCTTGAGATCGAGTGCGCATGCACTAAAAATAAAGAAATTAAAAAACAAACAAAAATTACACTAATTTTTTTTAGCAATCTATTTTAAACGGATACACGGAAGACAACTTAAAACCAAATAATCAACTTACTTCACGGTAACTCTTAAAAATTGCTTTTCAAGGTGAGCCGTACTTCGTAAGTGACACAAATGGCAAGTTTTTAAATCTTTGGTTCGATTTGGGAACTTTTCAAGTTCACCGGAACTTATTTATGATAATACCTCAATTGAAGGTATTATATGTTGGTGTTCGTTTACCAACTTTGTGTATTTTATTTATTTTTTAAAGGACAATTTTTTTATATTTGATTTGATTTTTATTTTTTATGTTTTTATGATAATTATACTAAAAAGAAAAAGAAAATATTTTTTACTTTTTTTTTTTGATTTTTGAAATATTTAACAAAAATGAAACTTTCGAGGACGAAAGGATCTTCAAACCAAATCAACAAACGTAAAACGACGGAATCTTTAACACAAGTCCCCGGCAACGGCGCCAAAAACTGATAGTAGTCTTACATACATATAAAATATACTATAATAATATTCCAAAGAGCAATTAAGAAAATTACCAAGTAACCCTTGATACAATTCACTCTTAAAAATATATAATACAATATATAATAATACGTATATTTAACCGGGAAGTATGATTACCCGGGTCGTTTCCCCAACGACTTGTGCAATTGAAACCACGTTTAAGCTTGGATTATGATTTGAATGAGAACAAAGATATTTTGATGATCTATGACTATGAAATAAAAGCAACAATTAAAATTGAACAACTAAAAGCAATTAAACACTTTAAATAAGCAAATATATCAAAATTAAGTCCTAAAAATGCAAACTAAGCTTCTAAACCTAAAATAGGACAAAAGAAAATTTTAAGAAAAAGAAAATTTTTTTTTTTTTTAATTTTTTATTAATTATAAACTATTTAAATCTAATTAAATCCTAAAAAAATAAAAATAGCAAGTAATTGAAATTATATTTTTCCTAGATAAAACAAAGAAAAAGAAAATTTTAGAAAAAAGAATCACTATTTTTGGCTTTTTAGATTTTAAGATATGAATTTTCTAAGATTTAATACTAATTAAAAACTTAAAAATAATAAAACTATTAAAAATATAAACCTAGAAAATTTTATAAAAATTAAACTTAGAAAAAGAAAAAGTGCAGAAATTTATTAAAAATAAAAGCCCTAATTTTTACTTTTTTATTAAACTTTAATTAAACTAATTAAAAATTAAACCTAATTATTTATTAAAATTGAAAATTTAACTAACTATAACTAACAAAGGGGGGGGGACTACGATGGCAAAGTCCTTAAAGGATTAACAGTGCAAAACAAAGGACTAACGGAGAAAACAAATAAAACTTAAAAGTTACACTTTCTACCCTGAGGCCCAACCTCGACTTCAAACTAAGTCCATTTAGCCCAAAAATTAGTTCAATTTCGAATTGACTTATTATGAAAAACTTACAAAATCAAAGTTGTAGAACAAGTGGTAGTGAACAATTTTAACAAAAGCACCTCTAGCTGAAAGCCAATTATAAGCTCAAAAATAGCTTATTAATAAGCTGAAAACAGAAAGTGGGGGTTTTCCCTTGGTTTCACTTAAACAGCTAAAACAAGCTCAATTTAAGCTCAAATTGAAAAACAAAAGGAGATCTAAGAAGCTTATGATATATTTAAACTAAAAATGAAAAGAAAACTTTGCTGAAAACACTTAACACTATCTGAAATTAATGCTAAATACTGAAAACTAAGCATAAAACTCAAAAAGCTTAAAATTAAGCTAGACAGAGCTTAAGCTTTCAGAATTAAGATAATCCTACTATTAAGCTACTCAATTAGTCATAAAATTAATTACTAAAGCTAAGAAATCAAAAATTTAAAGCTTAATCTAACCTGCTACCTCTTTTTGGTTTATTGGCTTTTTAGTGATTTTTAAGCTAAATTTTACCTAGGAATTTAAGCTAGAAAATGAAAGATAAGACCTATTATATATTAAGCTGTATCTACTCTATTCCCTACTTGGAATTAGAAAAACAGCCTTAAGAACCTAAGTTTTACCTAACTAAAATATAAAACCAAAGTGACACAAAAAAAAAAAAAAAAAAACCAGGACAACTTTGGTTCCTGCTGATGCACTTTGCAAGAGTACAAAACTAAATGCAGGGAATCCTTTGAGGTTCTCTTAATCAATCTAAAAACTCACTCACTAGGAGTGTTTTAACTTAGTTCAAGCAAATTCCAAGCCTTCCAAGGCTTGGATCAAGTTTTCTCAAACTAAGAAAAAGGGAAAACATGCCCTGGTGTTGAAGTGATGAAAGTAGCTTCAAATTGTTGTAATGAAAACTAACTGCTGAAGCTCAATTACTATTAATCTAAAATGAGAATACAACTAAACTCAAAACGATTTGCACAAAGTCATTTTTGACTTTTTGATGTCAAACTAGCTTAAACCAAACACCCCTTTATGCCATTGACAGAATTGATTAAGCATTTAAAACTAAAATTTACTTATGAAAACTAGACTACCAGATAACTAGGGGCTTATAACAACTTATTTAAACACAATTTAACAACCGTATTAAGCTAAAATTTAAGATCTAAGACTAGGCTACTATATTTTTCGCTTTTTATAGATTTAAATGACAGATATGAAAACACAAAGATTTATAACTAGCTAGCTAAAAGAAGATGATCAATATAGTCTAATAAGCAATATTAAGTAAAAATAAGCACAAATTAAGAGCTACTACTTTAGAAATAAGAAGAATCTAGTTATAAGCCAATAAGACAAACTATTAAGCTAGAATTTATAAAGCTAAGGAATTTAAAAAAAAGAAAAAAAACTTACTAGAGCTTCAGCTTAACAGAAGCATAATGGCTCTTAGAGCTTTGCTACAAGCTCTCCTAGCTTATAAATAAGCTAGGAGTAAAATCCTTGAGATCTCTTCCATTTTTAGATCTCCTTCCAAAAGCTTAAATCCACAAGTTAAGGTAAATAGAATTTTTAAGCTTGTTAATTAAGTTTATGTAAGATTTAAGATCAATTGAGCTCAAATCATGAGCTTAGAGACTCATGAGAGCTTATAGTAGCTTATATAAGCTTATGAGAGCTTATTGACTATTATAAGACATTTTAGATCTTAAAAGATTAAAAGACAAGATTAAAACAAACTTGATTTATATTAAGAGAAGCTGCTGATTACAATATGAAAAGAGAAATTACACTAGAAAAGCTTTTAAAAATAGAGAATTACAATAAGCAATAAAAACTACAATAAGCTACTAAAATACTACGTGTGTGAATGTGTGATAATGAGGCCCTTTTATAGGCACTCATAGATCCTTCTAGGCCTCTAATCTGTTAGACGCGCCTATCAACATCATCCCTTGATCATTCATTAATCATTGATTCCTTCTTGTCCACCGTTGGATCACTAATGAGCTCACACGGATTGCCAGCGTGGCAATCCGTTTGAGACTCAATTGTGTTTGTTTACTGAGTGTGTTTAGTGCAAAACCCACGTCCCTTTGTGCTTTCTCCTCGTCACACGTGGCTTGAGCTTGAGAGTGAGCTAATGAAATCCTTTGATTTGACTGATCTATCCCTGCCATCTTGTTAACGAGTTCTTGAATTGTCCTTTTTGACCCTTGATTGAGACTTGCCCCTTGATTTACCCTGGGTGAAAGATGGGGACGATGGGTGAATAGTGCCACACTTTCCCGCTTGTTTTAACTGAAAACGGGTAAATAATATTTAAACTTTGGGCTTATGGCATTTTTAGTCCCTCTCTTTGATTATCAAAAGACCAAGTAATATTTTGACTTTCAAAATAAGCAAGAATGGTCCCTGTGGTTTATTGAAAGGTTAATGGTTTTGTAAATTGGGCTTTTGTTATGGGCTTTTATTATCCGGGTAGGGTTTTTTTTAAGTAAATGGCCCATTAAGAGCCCAAGGACCAATTGTGTAACTTTAGGATACTTGAGGGACTAAAGTGGATTTTTTTTGGGTTTTATCTTTTTGTGGGTTGACTCTGTTGACCATGAATTGACTTTTCTTTTACTGAAGCTTAACCAAGGTTGACTTTGACTTCCGGCTTTTGTTTACTCTTCCGTTCTCGTGTCCGTGCTTGCCCGTTTTTTACTTTTTTCTTATGATTTTTGATATATTCGTACCTGCACACATAAAACACAAATACAAGCATATTTTTGCCATTTTTGGTCTGTTTTGGGCTTAATTGGGCCTATTTAGGTATAAACGGATATGTGTATTTCGCACATATCAATACTCTTTCAAAAATAAAAAGAGTTTTGTGTGTATTACTAAATAGTTAGATGATGCCCAACTTTTAGGAAGAGTTAATGGTTCTAGATTCATGGGAATGATCAGGAAAGAGATGGATGAAGAAGGGAGAACTACTAGGAAAACGTAGAATTAGTTTGAGTCTAACTTAAAGACTCATTAATAAACAAAAGTGCTTGTCAAGAGAAAACCCGTCTTTAATTAATGAAGTGCATTTAGGATTTTGATTTTTTGTTGGTTTTTGTTGGTTTCTCTCTTATTTTGCAGGTTTTATCTATAAGGAAGTGGAATTCAAGGTCTCCTTGACTCGTTTTCATGTGGTATAAAGGTTCTGTCTAGGCGTAACTAGACTGGTTACGCCGTAACAGATATCATTACGGCATAAAGCCCTGCATTAGTTACGCCGTAACCTTCTTATTCAATTTTCAAATTTTCAAACTATATGATTACGGCGTAACCAATCCCATGATTATGCCGTAATCCCTATCTAAAAACCAAAAATCAGTTTGAAACCTTTTCAAAACCGTGTATAAGTAAATGAACTTTGTGGGTATGTTCTCTGGAAACCATCAAGAGACTTCACTCGTCCACTTGGGCCACTTATTGGTTTGAAATGCTTGTTGCATATGCTAAATGCAACGTGATTCCTACAAAAGTGAGTTAGATTTTAGTGTATATTTATCTATGAACGTTAATGATTGTTGTTGTTTAATGATTTCAGGGGAAACGAGGTTATTCTATAGACGCTTTGCAAGAATTCATCTCTTGCAGTCATCACTCGAAGGAGAGAGCAACGCTCAGGGGAGTCTTTTGTTTTAATTCTACTCTTATTCCAATTTATCTCATTTACTTAAATGTAAAATAGGGACATTGTACAAACCAAGTGGGGGGATGGGAGTAGAATTACCACTTCACCTATATTTGCCTTTAATTTTCTAGTTTTCATTGAAAAATAGTGCTAATTTTAAAAAATTTGACATGTTTTTCTTAATGCACTAGAATGAATCTTTACCGAGTACACTATTACCCTTAATTCAATTGGTGAGGTTAAGCCTAATATTCCATTTCCATCTATTATACAAAAATCCACCAAAAATATAAGTGTGCCGATAATATTATAGACATTAGAACTTGGCCTGTACATCTTATCAAGACCTAATTAGTTAGTTGGAATAGACGGTTCAAGAAGGCAATGTCTTAGGAAATCACCTAAAAAGCCTATATGTGTGTGTGTTTATCGACTTGTCACACTGACTTATCGACCTCCTCGTGTAAAACCCTTTGTTGCACTCAATGTTAGTGCAAAATACCCCTAGATCACCATGTTAATCCAATCCTTGTTTAAATCCTAAATGTTTTGTTACACCATTTCGCCTTAGCCATCCATGTAGTCTTTATTTTTCTTCATATTGGAATCTCTGGATACTTAAGTCTATGGTTCGAGGGAATAGGTGACGAAAATTTTATGCATTCGCGGAAGACCAATCATTTATGATCTATAGAGACCCCCTATATCATCACTTTTGATATTGTTCATCTTAAGTGTGAGGACATATGTTTTATATCAAACGCTGTAGGGGCAATAATAAAAAGATATAAACTCTTGTAGCATTTGTATATTTAAAAAATGATGGTGCAAATATAAGCCATCCATGTGCTAAAAATTTTAAAGATGGTGCAACTATAAGCCATCTTAATGATTATGAAGAATGGAGCTAGTAGCCCATTATTGAAGATCAAATTTTCGGACATAGGCTCTTGGACTTATGGATAGACAGTAGCTAGTTATGATAACCTTAGATTACTTTAGACTATTTGTTTCGTGTTTTTTTATTTAATAACAATTATTGTGTATCATGTGTCTTATCCTACCCTATATCGTTCTATATCCCGACCATTAATTTTGCAAAAATGAGGGATTTGATTGCAATCATGTATGTCTATTCCATCGTTATGGATGTGTATATGTGATTTTTTTACCCTTGTTGGTGTAACGCTTTTGGAAAAGGACTGCATGATGATTTACCCTTAAACCTGTTTGTCACCCATGTTGCCTTTGAGACTGTTTAGACCCTAATTCAAGTTGGAGGAGACTTGTGTACTTTCCAAGCTTATGATAGAATACATGCTATGACTGTGCAATTGAGTGATCACCCTGAAATGAAACACTTAGATTAGTAATGAGAGTTGAGTGTTTTCGATCCCCTTTTCATGAGGTGTTCGGCTCTAATGTTTTCTAGCATAAGTAACTTATAAATTCATTTCTCCGAGTTAAATTAGGGAAATCTTTTTATGAATTATTCTAAACGGTTTTACTTGAGGGCAAGTAAAAGTCAAGTGGGGGGATATTTGATAACATCAAATAGTTAATACATATTAATATCAAATTCCCTATGAAAATGCTTATAAATATGTTATAAATGTCTGAAAATGTTACTTAATTGTTAATATTTAGTTTTCAGGGACCGAGTGAGCATTTTAGGAAAAGACATAGGATTTGGACATGAAATGCACTAAAGTAAAGAGTTCAAGGCTTGTTACAGCATAACATCCCCGAAGGATTTCACCGTAACATATTTTAAAGAAGAAATGAGTCATCACAGCTTTTACGACATAAAGCATCTCCTACTTCACGCTGTAACATTCAAAATTCATAGAAGATGATTTATCCGAGTCAGCGTTACGGCGTAACATAGGCGACAAGGTTATGCCATAACATCATTTTATCCTAGAAGATTAGATGCCTATGTGGTAAGGTTATGGCGTAACATCTCATAAGGGTTAGCCGTAACAGTTTTGAAATATATAAATAGAGCCCTCATCTGGCTCCATCATCATCACTCACTTCCACACTTTACAACACAGTCTTAAAGGGTGAACCAAGCCCCTAAGGTCTGAAGCATTTCACCAAAAGTCCAAGGGAGAAGTCACTTTGCACATTTCTTGTATTTAATCGTTCATAACATTCATTGTAAGAACAATGATGATTCAATCCATGTTTACTTTCATTAATTCTTGCATTACTATTACCATGAGCGGCTAAGCACTCTTAGTGCTGGCCTAACCATGTAATTGCTATTGATATGATTATTGTTTCCTGTTCAATTATGGTTCTGTTAGATATCCTTATAGCCTTTCATTGATCCTTGTGTTTTGGTAGTATAGAGGGTGGCTTAGATCTTGTTAATCCTGTTATTAGACTTACCATGTTGAACCTGAGATTAGCAGGGTACTAGGATAGCTTGTCACTTATCCCTAGTGTAGGAATTTACCACATTACCGCCTTTTCCATATTAAATACGTAAAAAGCACAGGAACTCTTTCAGAGGGGGTTAATAATCGGTTTAGATTATAGATTGGTCTTAAGGATAGTTAGTGATTAACCACTACAAACTTGGATGCCCTGTTCGTGCGATCGTATGGGAATGTGGGATCGTAGAGTGAGTATAGGACAGACCTCAAATGCCAATTCAGCTCTGTCGATATTAGAACCACTAATGAAACTTATAATTAAACATTGCATAGGAAAATATAATCAGAGCATTAGTAATGAAATGGTTAGGTTAGCATGCTTTTCTACCTGAATTCTTCTATCACTTTAATTTACTGCATTTACTTTTTTTGTAGTTATTAAAATCAACTTAAAACCATTTTCAAACGTGACATTAATCAAATTAGAACTAGTAAACCTTAGCTCTTGGGACGACCTCGGATTTACTAAACTATATACGACCGGGTTCTCTGCCCGTTAATGCATGTATCGGCAGACGAGTTTTATAAATTTAAAACTTGGCATTTAAGTATTTAAAAGAATTTACGCATCATGCACAACCAAACAAACCATGTTTTTTTCCTTCTATAACATAAAAAGTAAAAATATAACATTTTACATATGTGCAAAAAGTTATTGTTCAAAAAGTATGCGTCGATGAACCAACTCAAATTCATATGTGCAAAAAGTATTGTCAAATTCCATCACCTACCAATTGATCAAACATAAATGTTAAGCCATTAACAAATAAAATACTTTCATATAAAAATAGTATTAACCAATAACAAATTCAATGCTCTATATAAACAGCATGCTCTTAATCAAATGTAAATATCAACCCATTAAATTTAAAACACTAACATCTTGTGTCCTTTTAATTTCAAAAGGGAAATCTCGTAGAACATAGTGAAATAAAAACTAAAGACCCGTGGTTCAACTTCTACAATTTGATAGAAAAAATGGTATTGAATTTGCTAGTTATTGACTCGTTAAATGAAAAGATTACCAGACATTGACAACTATAGGAATTGGCATCTTTTATTCATTGAAACACATTTATGAATCTAATAACATATTCAAAACAAAGAATAAATCTAAAATTATAAAGACAAATAGAACAAAGTATTTATATGAAATGAAGCACCTTTATGATATTGTCAAGCCATTGTTTTTCATAGTGATTCACCAAACGATTACATCAATTTGTAAAAGAAACAAATAGTATAAATATTGTTAGTTTAGAGAGTGAGGATACGATACTAACTATTAAACAAATTTGATTGTTGTAAAGAAAATATATAAATATGGTTGATAAAACTTGTTGTGCACCATCGCTTACATATAAATACTGACCACTTGGTTTATACCAATTTCGTTAAAACAATGACCCGAAAAAAATCAAGCTTAAAGTTTGTACCGTTTTCATATGATTTTCAGAGATCCTGACGCTTGTATCAAGAATCACCCATGGTTATTGATCTTAAAACCATTTATTTTATGGAGACTTTGTACTAAACCTGCGAATAAACTACCATAAATCTCGTGGCTAGTATGCATTACATGAGAAAGGAAGGAAAAATGCTATTTATAAGCTCTTATTTTTTATAAAATACATGTGATTTAAATGCATTTAATGGTTTTTAATTGTAGGTATTCATTGTTGCTATAACTGTGCTTGTAACTGTCAGGACTCTTCATATGATTTAAATGCATTTAATGGTTTTTAATTGCAGGTATTCATTGTTGCTATAATTGTGCTTGTAACTGCTGGGACTCTTAATATCTGGATGAATGAAACCAAAAATTGATTCACTATCAAATACACACGAACAGAAATAGAATTCTTTAATGTTGAATCATAACTACTGCCACATTAACTATAGGAAACTCAATCTTATATATTATAAGATTTATATCTTTCATTACTCTACTAAAATTTGTATCTTTAAAAATGGTCTTATAGCTAGCCGCCCATTAGGCGAGCCTTGGAGCTAGTTTATTCATATTACAGGTTCAGGATAATTAAGGCATTAGAATGAAGTGATGCGAAAAATGGCCAAAATAGTACCAATGCTAATTTATTTAGTAGAGGTACTAAATTAATGGGAATGCTACTAAATTTCTCCAGGAAGCAACTTAAGGTTCAAATGAAGAATAGTACCACTGCTAAACTATTTAGTAGAGGTACTATATTTTTAAAGAAGAAAAAAGCAGGAAAAAGAAGAACTACGGCGTAGTTGGCCTCCGTAGCTAGTATGAGCTAAAGAAGGAAATATGCGTTGGAAAAACTATAGCATAGCTCGACTCATATAACTACGTCGTAGCTTGTATGAGCTACATGGACTAAAAGTTCTCAAAGCTTATTAAGTATCAAGGACTGAAGATAATAATAACAAGAACGATGGATGACTAAATGAGCGCTATTGTTATAAAGAATCAAGGATTAAGTATATTACATCAATTACAATCAAGGATCTAAAGTGCGTAATTGATATAAAGTTTTAAGGATCAAACTATTTATGACATGAACGATAGAGGAGTAAAGATGTGCATTTGTCATAAGGTTTGGAAGAATAAAGCACAAGGACTATGGATGAAATTATAGAGGAATCTCAAGGGCCTTTTGCAGTCATGTCAATGATACTTTCATCAACCAATCAAAATGTTTCCAAATATATTAACTTCAACGTAGTTTATAAAACTACGGCGTAGCTTTATAATCTACAACGTAGTTTCGTCTCAGCAACTACGGTGTAGCTATTTTAACTACGACGTAGTTCATCACTTTCAACTACACCGTAGTTGATTTAAAGCCTATAAATAGAGGCCACATTTTGCATAATGAAGGATCCGTCTTCCTTCCATCTCAAGGGACGACTAAGGACCATCCTAGGGCATTTTCCAACATTCATCCATCGCTTTTCAAGGAATAATTCAGTCCCAATTACCATCATTATTATCTTAACATCAAGTAATTTGTATCAAACATTATGTCTAATTCGATTAATGTTTTATTCATTATTGTTTGTGTAATTTACATTATGATTAGCTAATCACCTCAAGTGGTAGCCTTGTTATGATTTTATTAATGCTTTGATTTCCTGTTTAATTATCGTTTGAATGGATATCTTATTTGCCTGCTATCTGATCCTCGCATTTTTGTTGTGTTGAAACCAGTGTAGATCCTCTTAGCTATAAACTAGGCTCAAACAGTTGAAATATAATCTATTAGGATACCAGGGATATGCTTGCATTTGTTCTTAGTGTAGCAGTTGCCGAATCACCGCCTGCATTAGATTAGGAACTTATAAAGCCTGAGAAATCCTTGCAGGGGGATTTAGTATCGAGAAGTTGAATTATCTACACTTAGACAGGTCTTTAGGATAGTTAGGGGTTTAATGACTACAACCTAGATACTTGACTTCCGTGATCACAGGAGATTGAGATCGTAGGAAATATAGTTCAGGTTGCGATCCCCACTCGAGCCTATCAATATTAGAACCACAATAATAAAATGATAATTAGACATTGCACTAGGAAATGCAATCATTGCATTAATAGGAGATTAAACAGGTTAGCATGATTTTTTCTCTTGATTAGTAAAACCATTTTAAATTCATGTTATTCATCTGTTTTGCATTCTCTCAATCAAAATAGCTTTTAAAATGTGACAACCTTTAAACTCAAATTTTGGACCGCCCGTTAGCTCTTGGGAACGACTTCAGATTTACCAATCCTACACTACACACGACCGGGTTCTCTGCCCGTTAGTGCGTGGTAGACCATAGGTAATTAAGTTTTATAAAACAATTATACGCATCAAGTTTTTGACGCCACTGTTGGGGAGCTAAATAGGTTTTGAATTTGAGTTTTTGTATATATCTTGTTTTTATTTCAGTATTGTTCAAATTTCATGTTATTTTTGTTTTCCTTTTGAGAGCATAAAATACTGGTATCTCGTGTTTGATTTTTAGGAGTCATGGAAATAGAGCATGATATTGAGAACATGACACTAAATGAATACTTAGAGTATAAAGGCAAGATGGAAAGGCGATTACAAGGAATGTTTGATCCAAAAGAAATCCAACTAAGTATGAATGGGCAGATTTTAACTCTTTTCACCAGGACAAGAGTAGAGCTTTTCATCATCTGTATTATTAGGAGGATATTGAGATCAAAAAGTATTATGAATGACATCCTCTACTCCCTTGTTTCCAACCTGCTCAACCGTATACTGAGCCTGGTTTAGTATCTTCCAATAAGAGCGATGAAGTAGACATTGATAGCATGACAATAGTAGAATACAAATTATACAAATCTAAGCAAGGTCCAAGGAAAAATCCACTGAATGATCACTCTTACAGTTTTACATCCAATTCTCAACCTAAATATAAAAAGTTGAGCTTTGAAGAGGTCTTTAAAAACTTGTTTAAAATGGGAGCCGAAAACCTTAGAGGGATGAAACAAGAGGAAGCTAAGGTGGAATATTGTAATGAAGGGAATATGGATGATATTTGGGATATTATGGTTAAGGACGTAGAAAGTCTTAGGCAATTACTCACACCTACCATACATACTTTTCTTGAACCCAACCTAGTGGTGCAACCGTATGTACCACTGATTCCATTCCCTAATGAAGTGAAGGTTGTAAGGCAAGAGGAACCGGATAATGATATTAGTAGTATTCCTACACAGGTTCCTGATGTAAATGATGACCTGATACAACCTTTGATCTCACAAACCATACACACCACGCCACCTAACGTTGCTTATGTAGTTACGGATACTAAACCGATTTGGATGAGCTTTTGGAAGAATTCGGAGACAAGATCTTGGATATTACCGTGGTTGACGAGGAGGATGATTTTAACTCTACTAAGGATATAGAGGAACTTGAACGCCTAATTTCTATTGACCATGAGTCATCTCTTACGAAGATAAAGGCGTTTTGGTGTATCGTAACGACAAATGTTGAATTTGAGCCCTTAATTTAAGAATTAGATCCCTTACACGGATAAAGCTAACCATCAAGGTCGTCAATCGAACCATGTAAGGTAAAAAGGGAAATGACATCTCCTCTGAGGTACAATTTTAACTTATCATTTCCTTACCCCGTAGCAAATTTAAACCCTCTTGGTGTTTATTGCTACTTTCACCTACACTTGATTTCAAGTGAGGGGATGAACACCCTATTACTTAGTAAATAAGGGTGGATTCAAGATTGTGACTCGAACAAGAACAAGTGCTTCGTAGGAGGCATCTCATGCCTATCTATTTTATGTTTTGTTTCATTTCATTTCTGCATTTAGTTTGGTTTTGTGTGTTTCTAACTTTGTTTGCAGGATACTACAGTAAGGGGATGAAAGTTCAAGATCACCTTGCCTCATGGTTAAGTAAAAGTTTTAGTTTCAGAGTGTAACTACGTGTAGCTGGTTACATTGGCTATGTCGTAGTTGATCTGAATTTCAAAAATTTTGGTCAACTAAACGTGACTACGGCGTAGCTCCTACTGTTGGACTACACCGTAGTTCCACTGCTGCAAAATAAATTATTTTTCTAATAAAATAGGATTTCACAAAACTTTGTACAATTAGTAAATGAACTTTGTGGGTGTGTTCCCTGTAAGCCCTCATGAGACCTCACTCGTCCACTTGGGACACCGAGTGGTTAAAAGGCTCATTGCATACACTAAATACAACCGTGATTCTTACAAAAGTGAGTTAGGATTATATATCTTGTACTATTATTCTGTACATTTTGGGCTATATTGATTTTATCCAGATTTATGCTTTTGGTACTAGTCTTTCTTGCAGCTATGTAGGTTGATGCTAGTGGAGGGAAGGGATTAGAAATAGACACTTACTTGATTATACTTGCCTTTATTTTTCTATTTTTTGTTGAAAAATGTTTCGTCTTGCTGCTAGTTATTATAGATATTGCTCGATGAGGCATGTTTGGAGCATGTTGCGAGACGTGTTGTCTCTGTACCATTTCAAGCAATTTTGGGGGAGTACTTCCTATTCAGTCTTAACCCTTTCCTATTGTAAATATATAAGCTTAAGTTTAGACTCAAGTGGGGGAATGGATTAGAAATAGACACTTAGCGTTGATTATACGTGGCCTTTATTTGCTATTTTTGTTGAAAAATGGTTCGTCTTAAAAATGTTACAATGTTTTTCATTTCCTTAACTATTTTAAACTTGGACGATCACGTTCCTACCAATGCATTAATTTGTATGAGGGTAAGCCGTTTTTTGTTTCCTTTAATACATAAATCCCAGTAAAATAATATGCCATGCTGTATAATTTTTTAGAACTTGGCTTGGTATTTTTTTTGAAACCACCATAATGAGCACTACACCGAGGTAACTTAGTGTAATCGGTGTAGCTAGGATAAAAGGAAAATTTTAGGATTAACCCCAAATAGCCATCCATTTATGTTATGTTTGTGTATATTGACTTTTCACATTGTCTAGTCAATCCCCGTGTTAAACCCTTTGTTGCACTCATCTTTAGTACAAGATACCTTTAGTACAACCTGTTGAGTAATTCCTTGTGTTAAACCCAATATATGTTTGTTTCATTATTCCTATCACCTAGCCTATCCTATAGTTTCTTTAGTCTATATTCGGGGAGTTACTACTTTATTTTTGTTCCACTGGTGAAAGTCGTGAGTTATGATAGAGGGTATTTGAAGATTTTGGGTTTAGAAGATAGTTGATCTTAAGTGAGGGGATGCTCGTGTATATATGTGTCTGTATCGTAATCTACTTTTCATTGTATCCTTGTCTTACATCAAAAATGAAAAAAAAACAAAAAAATAAATAAAGGAGCAATGACAACAGGTGGTTATTAGTTTGTTTATTGTTGAACATAAATATAAGTCAGCTCATATGTTGTGTAGTATAATGGTAGTATTCCCACCTTGTGCAGCTAGCGATGTCTTGACATATCCATTTTGATATATCTAAATGGGTATCATTGATGTGCTGTTGTGTAGGGTCAATTATTGATTACCAAGTTTTAAATTATTATTTAGCCGACAAACCTAAAACAACACTTTAACAGCGGTGTACCCGGTCAAGATGGAGTTCGCGGTAAGTAGGGTGTCGAACACTAAGAGTAGAACATTAATCATATATTCTATTAGTATTTTAATTAGTTTATTTACTGGTTAAACCTATGCTATATACGTTGTCTAATGATATGGGGGTTTTCAGCGTAGAGAATTGGCACAGTTTGGTGAACAAATTTCAATTCAATACACTAAACACAAAAGAAGAAATTAGAAGATATAAAAGCTGTACAAGCACATGATAGAAAACTGTATTGCCATATAAATCTATTCAATGTCGTTTTGTTGTTTAGTGCAATGATTACTGTATCTCAAGCGCATAGCATTCTTAAACGTAGCGGGACCACATCCTAAGACCTAGACACGATTATCCTATCATAATTAAGCATCCCGTAAAAAGAATCCTTTTAGTTTTAATTATAATTATCTTAGGTGAAATCAAATGGTGATCCTGTTAAAATCCTAGCCCAACGGGACTTTACCCACTTATTGTTTGACGGTGTTTCATATATTGGTAGTCTACTATTCCAATCTTTATCAGTTAATTAAGAGCATGATTGCTGAAACATAAATGGGTCACCTACCGGTCCAACTAAGCTCATAATTTAAAGAGGAAGACAGAACGTTAATTGTGATCATATTGGTCCAGTAAAATTAAACACAATATGGAGAGCTATCCCGGTATCTAGATTACTTGGTTCATATCACTAAATCCAGTTAAATGATAGGTCACATATTCAAACATATAAACAAGTATGATGTGATAAACATAATTAAACAGTCAACGATAAATTAAGAAATCGATTTTAAAACAAACCAAACATTAAACTTTCTTTAAGATGACTAATTCCCGAGGGTATTAGCCCACAACCATTGTAATTATACAAGCGTAATCAAACAATGAAAATCGAACGATTAAGAGAGTAAAAATTACACGATGTCTTCTATGGATTCGTGATCAATGCTTGACCTTGGTGGCTGATATTCTCTACTGAAATTCGTCTTTAATGAGTATGGTATAAAGAATATGATATTGCATACTAAAAACTCATTTTTGAGTCTTCTATTTATAGTGTCTGAAAAAAACTGGATACAACGTATCTGGCAAGGTTGATACGGCGTATTGGGTTAGATTCCTTGGAGTGTGTGCTACGTTTATAATCATTCAGTGATATCATTCCTAATTTACTTGATTTACTGTATCTTCGAATAGTTATCTTTATGGATACGACGTATGTAGACAGAAAGGATACGCCGTATTAGGAATTGGTCAAACGCGTTTTCTTATGAAGTCTTGGAGCGGATACGCCGTATCTCTTTTGTTGGATACGGTGTATTGGTCAAAAATTAGCATTCTTCAAATATCTTTGTTTTAGCTCCAAATTATGCGCCTTTTAGCTTGTCTTCACAAAACACTCCTAAATTACTGCATTTATCAACTTTAAAGCAATTAAGTACCAAATAATGCAATAACTATATAAAAGTGGGCAAAACAGATGGGACAAATGATATAATAAAGTGACATTATTTGATGTCATCGAATATCCCCCCACTTAAATCCTACTTGTCCTCAAGTAGACCTTAGAAAAAGTTTCAGTTTATGAAAATGTTTCCCAACCGAAGTTGAGGATTTTCCGTTTAAGCATCGTTTTGTCCTAATCACTGTACATAACCAAGCTCCTCATGAAATATAGAAATGAAAACACTCAGATCACTCGACTAATCTAGGGTGAAACATTTAAGTAGTACGCTCAATTGCTCGGTCGTGATTAGTTTTGTATCATAGGCTTGGCAAGGATACACATCTCCACCGCTAAAGCTAAGGAGAAACAAGTCAAAAGATAAATTAGGTTAAAAAGGCTTAGGGTTGATCATTCAACAATCTTTAACAATAAGTACCACACCAACAAGGCAGCTGTATTGTACATGCACGGCCATAACGACAGAATAGACATATACGATCTGATCACATCCCTGTTCGTGTTTAACCAGCGGTTAGGATGAAGAATGATATAGGGTAGGAAGCTTCTACCTTTCACCAAAAGTCATCATCCAATAAGGCAGCTGAGACATGTATACATGGCCGTAACGATGGAATAGACATGCATGCTTTAACAAGTCCTCGTTCGAGTAAACACTAAGGTTAGTTGCTAGAAAAGGGAAGTAAAATGGGTGTTAAACAAAATTTACGAAACAAATATATTAAGCCAACAAATAAGGTACGGTTGCTAGTAACTTTCCCCCGACCGTTCCATGACAAAGACTCAAACATATATACAGATACCTCAATCACAGAAATGACAAAGACAACCTAAGTTGGCATTCCCATAATGGTCAACTTCCTTTACATTCCACTCTTTACATACTTTTACATAATAAGTGGTGATATCAGCCACTTTTTACAAGACTTTACATCGTTGATTTTTGTATCAACGAATAATCGATCCTTCCAAGTGATTCCTTCGGTATAACCTTCTTTTGAACCGACTATTTTTCTTCCATCTCTTTTTTCTCTTTTTTTTACAATACATAATAAATCTCGGTTTAATTTCACCGTCATCACTATCATAATTTGTCCGGATAATCTTTTCCTTGAAATACTTCTTCTTCGGACATGATTCATAATCACAAAGTAGCAAAACTTACGAGCTACATATTTCTCATTACATTGTGTAATTTCCCGACCATTACAGAGATAGAAAATTTTCACTTTGACACACGAAATACAAAACTTTACACGAAAGAACTAGCAACATTGATTAAAATAGGCTTAATCTACATAGTAGGCTAAGGTGCAAAGGTGTAACGATACATATAATATGGTGTAGAAAAAGAAAGGAATGGCTCAACAGGTTGTTCTAAGGGATTTTACTCTAAAAATGAGAGTAATCAAGAGTTACACGTATTTTAACTAACCAAGGTAGTTAGTTAATTTTACTACATGTAGGCTACTTGGCTTAATCTTAGAAATTTAATAGTTGAACATGTTCCTCCATCTAAATCCATAGTACTAATCATTACGGTCTCGAGTGATATACTAGGCCACGTTCTAAAGTCCACTACTTCACCGGCACACTTATAATTTTGTGAAATTTTTAGTAAACAGTTAGAAACGGAATAGGATTAATTCTCACAATATGTATCAAGGGTTATAGTGCGCTAGGTAATGTAACTAGTGATTTTCACAAAAGTCATGCTTAATTTTTTTAATTTGGCCAATTTTTAAGCACTTTGCATGTTATTTTGTAAAACAGAAGACAAGTACGTTCTAATTCTCCATCCCCCCACTTAAATTATACAACGTCCTCATTGTATAGATAAAACAATTAAATTATAATGGAAAATAGAATTAGAACGGAAAACACCTTGATGTTTTGCTCGTGATAATTCTCCAAGATGAGTTCTTGAGCAAGAAGTGTGTTGACAAGGGCTTTAGCATGCCCGGATAAGTTCAACACATGTCCTTTTCAAAATATACCATATCATAGTTTCAGTAAAGTCATGTATAAAAGATTAGAAGACAAGTGCAATTTCTATCTCGCTACAATGGTACAAGAAAACAATTAAACACACGACTGTACAGGGATCAATACGCTGTATCCTAAACCCTAGGATACGTCGTATTCTTCTTGTAAAAACAATTAAATACTAGAAATTAAATATTTAGTTTTTAAAACTGATAACGTCCATACACGTCTATACGCCGTATCCGGAGGGGTTTTATATGCCGTATAAAGTGTTTGGGAAGACAGACTCGTGCAATAAACAATTAAAATGACCGGGTTGTCTCCCGGGAAGCACTTTTGTTTTAGCTGGTCTTTAAGTTTGACCTTTTTCCACTTTCACTCATTCTCTATTATTCGCTCGCACTTATCCCCGTGAGCGAATTTCTTCATGATCATTTGGCATGATGCGTATTTCTTGTAAAATTTCATGTCGACCACAACGTCTTTTGTCATATCATCTTTGTCAATGATGGTAAAACCAGAAATAATGGAAAAACTTCCAACGAAAATAGGTATATCGATCAAAGTTCGCATGACTCTTCCCTTCGTCCTTGTCCTTAATTATTAAATAATAAAAGCTTTTAGACATTAAGTTAATGGAAAAGGAAGGGAGGAGGTCAGTGATAACATATTTATACCCGATTACATAAGAAAATTTCATCATATAAGAGTCGGTTTTAACAAAAGTTGGCTCAAAGTCAACATCTTGATCCGTTTTAGTCTCTAAAGGTGTATCCAAATCTTTTAATTTTATGTAATCACCATATGTTGGGTCGAACGATTTATCACCCTCTCCTATAAGCTTTGTTTTCAAATCAAGACTTTTTATCACAAAGACCCTTTTGATTATGTTAGAGGCTGGCTTAATACTTTTAAAAATAAGTTTTTCTTCCCTGACCCTTAAAGTAATCTTTCTTTTGAAGACATTAATCTTGGAATGGGCAGTTGATAAGAATGGTCGTTCAAGGATTAAAGGGACATCGTCATCCTCGGGTATGTCCAAGATGATAAAGTCTATAGGGGAAATAAATTTGCCTATCCTTACTAGCATATTTTCGGCAATACCCCTTGGTTGTTTTATAGTTCGGTCAGCTAGTTCGATAGTCAACCTAGTGTGAGATAAAATTCCTAGACCAAGGTTGGTGTAGGTAGAGAATGGCATAACACTCACACTTGCTCCTAGGTCAACAAGAGCTTTATCAAAACTGATATTATGAATAAAACAAAGTAAAGTAAAGCTCCCTAGGTCTTTTTCTTTTTGAGGCAAGGTGTGATCATAAGCATCCAGAATCTTCACATCTTGTGCCTCTCTACAATCATCACAAGCGAAGTTTTGTAGTCATCCTAGGAAAGGGACTGTTTTAGAAAATAAGCTCCTGTGCTGCGTGCCCGATACGGAGTATGGACCACATCTGATATGGCATATCCTAGAAAAATCAGCTTTATTAGTTGAGATCGATTTGACTTGGTCTCAAGGATTTGTCTTCGTAGAGCTGGGCAGGCTTCCAAACCCTCTTTCTTGCAAGACCTTGATCATCTGTTTGATTTGTATTTCCAGGTTTCTTAATTGAATCTCCTTGATTTCTTATTGATGTATCAATAGAAGCTCAGATCTCCATGATTATCTTTGAGTTTTCTTCATGCCTTTTAGTTGATTCTGCCATAAATTTGGTCGGTGATTCTTCTAGGTTTGTTCTCCGATCAAGATACGAAGAGTGTCCATTGTTTAGTTGGTAGAATCCTGGCCCCACTGCTCTATATTGTCCTCCAGGTTGATAGGGTACACTGAACTGTGTATAGTAAGCTTCTTCTAAATTTTTTCCTTCTTCCTTTTGTGGACAATCTTTTGTATAGTGTGGTCCCTTGCATAGTTCACATCCGACCTGAGCAGCGTACAATTTATCATTTATACTTTCTATTACTTTCTCATACGTGATTGTTGAGTTGGAGCTTGGATTAGCAGCATGCTGTCAGAAGTTTCAGTACTTTGGTTCTTAACAGATGTTCCATGTGCCATTTTTCTAGGAGTATTCAGCCATTTTCTTAGATGTGCTATTTTGGCATCAGCAGCAATTTTTGGAAGGTATGGCACTCTTTGAGTCCAGAATTTGTTGTGGAACATCGAGCCCATTATAAAACAAGATAACTTCTTGCATGTCGGTCAAATAATGTTGAAGACACTTCATCAACAATTCATTAAATCTTTCCCATGCATGAAAAAGGCTTTCATCGGGTTCTTGCTGGAAGTTGTTAATTTCCTCCATTTTCTTTGCGGTATGGGTAGGTGGATAGTATTTGTGCAGAAACTTAGTTTTGAGAACCTCCCAGGTTGTAATTGATCCTGGTGGTTGGTTCCTTAGCCACCTGCTCGCGGCTCCAGTGAGGGATACATGAAAGGCTTGGGGCATGATTTGATCTTGAGTTACTTTTGGGATGTGAAATAAGCCAACAATCTCTAGAACCTTTGCGATGTATTCATTAGCATCTTTGTGTTCCTAACCACTTAAAGTATTGTAACGAAGTTCTTTGAGAAATTTCCCCTTCAATTCAAAGTGGGTGTCTTGGTTGATCGTGGGCCTAGTAACGCCCGACCCGTAATCTCCTCGAGTTTTGCTCATGTACTGCTCCATTGTTTCCGTCATTGTTTCTCTTACTTCTTCCTCTGATTGTTCCTCACTGTCAAAAATATGATCGAACTCTGGTGAATTCGATTCTATAAGGCTTGGTGTATCGAAAAGCCTCCTTCTTGAGCGAAATTTTTGTTCCGGGTTTTCAAAGGGTGAGAGTAGTTCCTTTGTAGAACTTCTTCTCATGCGCTACCTCAAACAAATGACAATAAATCAGTAGGATATGTCATGATGAGAGAAATAGAATCGAAACAAGTGGATTTTTGGTTTGCTACTGTATCAGTTGACAAATACGCCGTATTCAATTAGTTTGAATACGCCATATAGGTATGTTGAATGTCAGTACGCCGTATTGAGTTTACGGAATATGCCGTATTATTAGAGAATGCGTTTAGACTATAAAACTCAATACGTTGTCCTGAGCAGAAGGTTTGATACGTCGTATCCAACTGGTGGATACGGCGTATCAGGTGATCAGTCAGAACATAATACTATTAAAAACAATTAAATGCGGGAATTTAAACACGCAATGCGAATAAATACAAATAGAATTTTAAATAATTAGATTACTCTAAATTAATTAATGGTTAGAAATACTAATAAGAATAAGGTTTAATTAATTCACTCCCCGGCAACGGCGCCAAAAACCTGATGTGCTGTCGTGTAGGGTCAATTATTTGATTATCAAGTTTTAAATTTATATTTAGCCGACAAACCTAAAACAACACTTTAACAAGCAGTGTACCCGGTCAAGATGGAGTTCGTGGTAAGTAGGGTGTCGAACACTAAGAGTGGAACATTAATCCTATATTCTATTAGTATTTTAATTAGTCTATTTACTGGTTAAACCTATGCTATATACGTTGTCTAATGATATGGGGGTTTTCAGCCTGAGAGACTGGCACATGTTTGGTGGAAACAAATATCAATTCAATACACAATAAACACAAAAGAAGAAAATTATAAGATAGAAAAGCGGTACAAGCCAAATGATAGAAAATTGTATTAGCCATATTAAATCCAGTTCAATGTCGGTTTGTTTGTTTTAGTATAATGATTTACTTATCTCGAAGCGGCATATCATTCTTAAGACTTAGGCGGGACATCATACTAAGACATAGACATGATTAATCCTGTCATAATTAACGCATCCGCATATAGCATTCTATAGTTTAATTATAATCTATCTTAAGGAATCAAAGCAGTGGTGATCATGTTAAAACCATAGCCCAACGAAACTTTACCCACTTATTGTTTGATGGTGTTTCATATACTGGTAGTCCACTATTCCAATCTTTATCAGTTAATTAAGAGCATGGTTGCTAAAACATAAACGGGTCACCTATCAGTCCAACTAAGCTCATAATTTAAAGACAAAGACAAAATGTTATTTATGATCCTATTGGTCCAGAAATATTAAACACGATATGGAGAGCTATCTCGGTATCTAGATTACTCGGTTCGTATCACTAGATCAAGTTGAATGATAGGTCGCATATTCAAACACATAAACAAGTATGAGGTGATAAACATAATTAAACAATCAACGATAAATTAAGAAATCGATTTTAAAACAAACCAAACATTGAACTTTCATTAAGATGGCTAATACCCGAAGGTATTTGCCCACAACCATTGTAATTATACAAGCGTAATCAAACAATGAAAATCAAACAATTAATAGAGTAAAAAGTACACGATGTCTTCTATGCATTCATGATCAATGTTTGACCTTGGTGGCTGATCTTCTCTTCTGAAATTCATCTTTAATGAGTTTGGTATAAAGAATATGATATTGCACACTGAAAACTCATTTTTGAGTCTTCTATTTATAGTGTCAGAAAAAGACTCGATACGCCGTATATGGCAAGGTTGATACAGCATATTGGGGTGGATTCCTTAGAGTGTGCACTACGTTTATAATCAATCAGTGATATCATTCCTAATTTACTTGATTTACTGTATCTTTGAATAGTTAACTTCATGGATACGGCGTATGTAGACAGAGGGGATACGCCGTATTGGGAATTGGTCAAACGCGTTTTCTTGTGAAGTCTTGGCGCGGATACGCCGTATCTCTTTTGTTGGATACGGTGTATTGGTCAAAAATTAGCATTCTTTAAATATCTTTGTTTTAGCTCCAAATTATGCACCTTTTAGCTTGTCTTCACAAAACACTCCTGAATTACTGCATTTATCAACTTTAAAGCATTTAAGTACCAAATAATGCAATAACTATATAAAAGTGGGCAAAACAGATAGGATAAATGATATAATAAAGTGACGTTATTTGATGTCATCAATCATTTATAAACCTGTACCATTTCTATCTCTCCTTTATATTTAAGTTCATATTTGTATAATGAGGGCATTGTACTAGGGGGAAGGGAGATAGAAATGTGAGATTTTAGAGATTATTTGGCTAGATTTTGTGCTGATTTTACTCGATTTTTTTTTAAAAAATAGCACATAAATTTTTGTTATTGATGATGAAGGCCGAGTTAATGCGTCCTTCTTGCCTAGTTTTTGGAGATTATGAGGCATTATACTACATTTTATACGTATTAACTCGTGTATTTTGAAGACCCCTTGTATCTTGACCCTTAGATTTTACCTTATGGGATTGAATGCGACTAGTGATGCCTTGATTGTGGACATAGGAAACTATTTGTTTGTTTAATTTTCATTTTAAAACAATTATATATGTTTCCCATGTCTTTATCCTACTCTTAATCATTCTAAATCCTAACCTTTCACTTACTCGAGTTAAGGAATTAGGCAATCACATGTGTCTCGTTCATGGATTTGGATAAGCATTTGTGGTTTTGTCACTTTTTCTGCAGTATTGGTATTGGTAAAGATTAAATGACTCACCCTATTAGCCATTTTGTTGTGTCAACCCATTTGCCTTTTTGAACAGTTGCATCTAGACTCTAGTGGTGGAGATTAGTATCCTTGTCAAGCTTATGATAGAATACTCAGTGATGCGTAAATTGTTTTAGATAATTTTACAAGTTTTAAATTTATAAAACTTATCTACCGATGTCTACACGCACTAATAGGCAGAGAACCTGGATGTATGTAGTGTAGGATTTGGTAAATTCGAGGTCGTCCCAAGAGCTAAGATTAACTAGCTTTAATTTGATTATGTCACGTTTTGAAAGTAGATTTGAATTGATTTGAAATTTAACAAGAAAGTAAACTGCGAAAAGTAAATAGCTAGAAGTGATCAAGAAGAAAGGCATGTTAACTTAGTTATTTAATTACTACTGTTATGATGCATATTTCATGTGCAATGTCTAAGTATCATTTTATTAGTGGTTCTAATATCAACAGACCCGAATTGGCATTTGAGGTCTGCCTTATACTTCCTGCGATCCTGAATCCCCAGCAAGTCACAAAGGTAGGGTATCCAAGTTGCAGTGGTTAAACCCCAACTATCCTAAAGACATGTCTATAAACTAAATAGATTATAAACCCTCTTTAAAAGAGTTCTTGCGCTTTTTAAGTGTTTAATGCGATAGAGGCGGTAATTTGGTTAATTCCTACACTAGGGATAGATGCCAACCTACCCTAGTACCATGTTAACCCCATGTTCAACTAGTCTGCCTAATAATAGAACTAACAGGATCTAAACCACCCTCAACACTACCAAAACTCAGGGATCAATGACAAACTAAAAGGATATCTAATAAAGCGATAATTAAACATGAAACAATCAACATAACAATAGTAAATTCATAACTAGGCCAGTACTAAAAGGGCTTAGCCGCTCATGGTAACAACACAGCAAGAATAAATGAAAGGAATCATGGATTGAATCATCATTAGTCTTACAGTATGCAATTATGAATGATTAAATACAAAATTAAGTGTAGTGACTTCTTCCTTGGACTTCCGGTGGAATTCTTTGGGTTATGGAAGCTTGGTTCGCCCTTTGATACTGTGGTGGAAGGGTTGATGCTGAATGTGCCGAATGAGGGCTCTATTTATAAGTATCGATTCTGTTATGGCGTAACCATTATGTATGTGTTACGCCGTAACCATGTTGACGAGGACTTCCATGCTTCAGGCTTAAATTGTGTTACGACGTAACTTTAGCGTTGATGTTACGCCGTAACGATGACTAGGATAAGTCATCCTTCCTTAACGATGTTGGTTACGGCGTAAACATTATGGAGCATTTAAGCCGTAACTTAGGTGCTGACTCATTCCTTCATTAATCTTGGTTACGGCGTAACTCCTGCGGGGAGGTTACGCCGTAACTGGCCTTGAATTTCTTCTTTTGCTTGTTTTCCACGTCCAAATCCTGTGTCTCTTGTTCCAATACTCGTGTTCTTCTTGTAAACTAAATATAAAGTGATTAAGTAGCATTTCCAGGCATTTATATAATAATTACAAGCATTTTGATAGGGATTTTGATACTAAAAGGTATTAACTATTTTATGTTATCAAATATCCCCCCACTTGAGTTCTATTTGCCCTCAAGTAGAACTATTAGAATAATTTATAAAAATATTTCCCTAACTTAACTTAAAGAAATGAATTCATAATATACTTATTCTAGAAACCATCAAAGCCGAACACCTCATGAAAAGGAGATCAAAATCACTCAACTCTCATACTAGTCTAAGTGTTTCATTTTTGGGGTGATCTCTCAATTGCACTATCATAACATGTATTCTATCATAGGATTGGAAAGTACACAAATTTGTACCAGTTAAAATCAGGGTCTAAATAGCTTTTAAAGGCAACATAGGTGACACACAGGTTTAAACAGGTGTTTGATTCTTTCTGATACCACTGATCCAAAAAGGCGACAAAACCACACATGCTTGGCCAAATCCATGGACGAGACACATGTGATTGATCTTTTCTTAACTCGAGCAAGCTAAAGGTCAGAATTATTTGTAAAGGGTGGGATAAGACATGAGATACATATTTAATTAGTGTTAAACAAAATACATAAAACAAATAGTCTAAAATAATCTAAGGATGTCATAACTAGCTACTATCCATCCATAAGTCTAAGTATCAAAGTACAAGAATCTGATCCAAAATAATAGGCTACTAGCCCAACCTTCATAATCATACAGACGGCTTATAGTTGCACTATATTTATATCTTGAGCACACAGATGGCCTATAGTTGCACCATCTTCATATTTTTATACAACTTGTTGGTTTTATAACACGTAACCAACATGCATATGCTACAGAGGTTTATATTTTTCTCCTTTTTTTATTACCCCTATAGTATATGGTAAATACAATGCACATATCCCCCCACTTGAGATGAACAATAACAAAAGTGATGATACAGGGGGGTCTTTATAGATCAACAATGATAGATCTTCCATGAACGCGCAAAATTTTCGAAGCCATTTCCCTAAACCATGGACTTAAGTAGCCATGAATTTCAATAAAGAAAATATAGACTACAGGGTTGGCTAAGGCGAAATGGTGTAACAAAACATTAACATAAAGGGTTCAAACAAGGATTGGCTCAACAAGGTGATCTAGGGGTATCTTGCAAAATGCTGAGGTTTGCAAAACAAGGGGTTATACATAAGAGGGTCCAATACATGTCAGTGTAACAAGTCGATAAACACATACATATAGGCTGTTTGGGGGTAAATTCCTAAATGTTGCCTTCTTGAACAGTTTATTCCTGTTAATCAATTAGGTCTCTAAATGATGTACATGCCAAGTTTTAAAGTCTACAATACTACCGGCACACTCATATTTTTGGTGAATTTATGTATAACAAATGAAAACAAAATCATTAGTCTTAACCTCACCAATTGAAATAAAGGATAATAGTGCGCTCGACAAAGATTTATTCTAGTTCAGTGAGAAAAACATGTCAATTTTTTTTAAAATTGGCATAATTTTCAAAGAAAACTAGAAAATCGAAGGCAAATATAGGTCAAGTGGTAATTCTACTCCCATCCCCCTACTTGGTATGTATAATGTCCCTATTGTACAATTAAGGAAATGAAATTCAAAGATATGAGTATAATTGGAACAAAAAGACTCCCTTGAGCGTTGCTCTATACTCCAAATGATAATGGCAAGAGCTGAACTCTGGAAGGTTCCCTGCTGATCGTAAACTGTAGTCCCTTGAAATCACTAAACAAACTACATGCATTAAATGTTCAAAATAAAATTATACAGTAAAACCTAACTCACTTGTATAGGAATCGCGGTTGCATTTAGCATATGCAACAAGCCTTTTAAACCACTTGGTGGCCCAAGTGGACGAGTGAAGTCTCGTGAGGGTTTCTAGAGAACGTACTCACAAAGTTCATTTAATTATACACGGTTTAGTAAAAGTTTCAAACTAAATTAAGGTTTTTAGAAGGAAGTTACGACGAAACCAAAGGTTGGGTTACGCCGTAATCATGTGGGAAAAAATAATTTAATTTTTTAGTTATAACTAGTTACGGCGTAACCAAAGAAAGGGTTATGCCGTAACCATGTTTGTTACCGCGTAACTCTAGTAGTTATGCCTAAACAGAACCACATGAATATGATTTAAATTGACCTTGAATTCCGTTTCCTTGCTGTGAGAACTTGCAAAACAAAGTAAAAAACATACAAACCAACTAATATGCATATAATTAAATGAATCTTATTAATAAAATACGGGTTATCTCCCGACAAGCACTTTAGTATTATGAACGTAGCTTTCAAGTTAGACTCAGACGCTCTACGTTTTCTTGTTGTCCTTCCCCTACGTGTTTAATTCTTTTGATTATTTCTCTGATTCTCGATTCGTTTTTCTTTCATAATGGTTAGTATCTCCTATTTCTTTGGTAACGACAAAGTGAACTCTCGCCACTATTAAACGAGTATCTTTTTTACTTCAAAAGTTTGTACATGAACCTGAGGTGGATCATACTCTTCTATGTCTAAACTGCTCTCTTGTCTTTCATTCTCTTCTAACCCATGATCGTGCCACAAGTATGTATTATCTCCTTGTACTTTCTTGCAATTCTCCCATATATCATCAAGCATATGTCCTTTCTTTCCTATTCCTAATTCATATTCATCAGCTAATTGATAAATTTCTAATTCGAACATCCATTTGTAGTCATCAAAACTCCATGATCATGGGTCCCTAACTAGTTCTTCTTGAAAACAATCGATGAGCCATGATTTTAATAGGGCTTTCTTTACTGGTTCACTTACGTCAACATGTCCTACCTTCGTCAATAACCATTCCTTGAAGAGATAGTCCCTTGGTCTAGGTTTGCAATCTTCTTTGACTGAAGTAAAATCGAAGTGGGGGTGTCTGGGCTAGATATTTCACTACACCATTTCGCGTACCTATTATCCCAAATCAAATCATTGTCATGGGCTTCCCTGTACCTTACTAAGAGGAATTCAAGAAATGATAAACCACCCCCTTTATGCTTTTTCTATCAAGGTAACAGTACCAAAATTTCAACACTCCCTTTTCATCCATCCTATAAATTTCATTCCTCTCGTTACATACCTTTATGGTTGGGTCACATATGGCCAAACCTTGAGTATTCCATTGCATATTTGCTTAACAAGTTTGCAAAAATGCATGCTCAGGGTGTTCGTGTTAGGTTTAAGCATCCTTCCCTTCTTGCTACTTTATTCTTGCATATGATTATCATAGTTGTTCTCATTATGCAAGTTGTTAGGTTTCTCAAACTATGAGGACTTATCTGATGGTGCATTACTACTAGAAGAAGGCTCATCATTATGAATTAAGTTTATCGTATAAATATTTCCTAGAAGGGTCGTGAAATTATGAATTTTCTTGTCCATATCGAAAGTAACCATGTCATCCCAATTCCTAAGGAGATCTCTTTATTAAAGACATCGATCTCGGCATGAATGGTTGCTAAGAATGGTCTCCCAAGAATCATGGTTTCATTACGTATGTTTAACATATCTATAATTACAAAATATGACGAGAATAAAAATTTATCGATCTTAACAAGGACGTTCTCAATTATTCCTATAGGGGCGCTCTTTGTCATATCAGCCATTTCAACTAGGATGTCAATTTTCTTAAGTCTAGCTAGTTTTAGATGTTCAAACATAGATTTAGGTATGAGATTAACACTTGCACCTAAATCTTCCATAGCGTAAAAAAATAAACTTCTAATAGTGCAGGGAAGAGTGAAACTTCCTGGATTTAATTATTTTAGTGGTAGTTGGCATGGCAAGACTCTTGATGGCACACCTTCCTCTTGAGCCACCTGTATGCCTTTATCATAAACAAAAGATACTTTGTGGGGTTCATTAATTGTATTGTTAAGTGGTGTCTCATTGTTGGCGTGAACTTCTTTGAATTGCCCGACGGATGAATTGGTTACTTCACTAGCAGTTTTTGCGTGAAACTTCTTTATTAGTTGCTCGATTTGGGTTTCCATATTTTAAGAGAGGCTCTTTGATTTTGAGTGTTAATCTTTGTATTCTCCTAGAGTTTCTTCACCCACTTTTCTATCTCAGCTCTTTTTTGTGTTGACTCCTCTAAGTGCTTGCTCATAAACTCCTCCAAGCTTAACCTTTTTTCTCCAAATGATGGGCGATTGTCAATGCGTGTGTAGTATCTAGTGGGGCCCATACGATACTTAGCTCCATTTCTGAAAGGGGAAGAATTACCAAACTTGCCATACTTAACCTTTTCAACACTATTTACTTCTTTGTTTAGAGGACACTCCTTGTCGAGAATCAAGATGAGCTACTCCGTAAATTTGACATCCTACTTGAATAGAGTGAACATTTTCCTTTAGCTTCTTCATATCTCGACATAAGCTATCAAGTTTACTTACAATTGCAGCAATTCCTTTAGAGCTACTACTACTCTTAATATTCCTGCTAGATGAACCATTGTGCCACTTTTGGGAGTGGTCAGCCATAGTCTGGATTGCCTTTAATGCTTGAGCATGTTTCATGCCAGGAATTGGCCCCTGTGAGTCAAGTAATTAGTGATTCATAGTGCCCAGACCATTGTAGAATATGTTTACCTTTTGATGGCAATTGATGTCATGAGTTGGGGATTTATAAAGTGGGTCATTATATCGTTCCCAGGCTTGGTAAAATGTTTTGTCACCTTCCTGCTTAAAGTTACGAATTTCTTCAAGTTGTTTAGCAGTCTTGGATGGTGGAAAGTACCTTTGGATAAAGGCTTTTTTAATGATATCCTAGGAATCAACGATTTCTGAAGAAAGTCTGTCCACCCACCTTTTAGCGGATCCAGTAAGTGTAATGGGGAAAACGCGTAGCATGAAAACATTGTGTGTTACTCCTGGAAAGTTGAACAAACTGATGATGTTTAAAACTCGCTCAACATGCTCATGAGCATCTTCATTCTTGTTTCATGAAAAGGTGTCCTCCCTCAATTCTCGCATGAATTGACTCTTGATTTTGAAATTCACATTGCCTCCTATTTTGGGTTTAACCACGCCCGGTACCTGGTTTCCTCGAGTCAATGCAAGGTATTGCTCCATGGTGAGGTTATCGGTTTATCCCTCAACCATAATGATTCCTGAAAGATTAAAAATTAGTACGAAAATAATAAATGCAATAAATCAAACTATAACTAATTTAGCTCCCCGACAGCGGCGCCAAAAACTTGATGCGTAAATTGTTTTAAATAATTTTACAAGTTTTAAATTTATAAAACTCGTCTATCGATGTCTACACGCACTAACGGGCAGAGAACCCGATCGTATGTAGTGCAGGACTTGGTAAATCTGTGGTCGTCTCAAGAGTTAAGATTAACTAGTTTTAATTTGATTATGTCACGTTTTGAAAATGGATTTGAATTGATTTGAAATTTAACAGGAAACTAAATTATGAAAAGTAAATAGCTAGAAGTGATCAGGGAGAAAGACATGCTAACTTAGTTATTTCATTACTACTGTTATGATGTTGTTAGTGCAAATATTATGATATTTAATCTATACGATCTCTTTATGTTTTGGTGATGACAAACATGTAAATTGTAATACGTAACGTAAAGTGCGCAAGTTACTTGTAATCACAAATCATCAATACATACATGCATCAACATCTCTTGATGTCTTAAGTATGCATCAAGATGGACATTGGTTTACACCCGACGTAAATCACATAAGGTATGTACAAACAACATTAAACTTGTAGGATGATCAAAGAAATAAGTTTTTGTCTTAAACTTTATTTTTTTTGTAAATATAACAAAACAATTTCTCAAAAATTATTTAGAAAAACTATTTTTTAATTATAAAGAAATATTTTATGTGGTGATTATTTCAAATTTCAAATATGGTCATTTCCCCCCTAAAACAAGTGATTTTTTCATCAGATTTTACCTTCACCGCAAAAAGACAAAAATAAGAGCGTCTGTCAAGGCGGTCCTTTAAATAGGCCGGTGACCCCCTTAAATACCGGTGGCCCCCTAATATAACTGGGATCGCCGTTTCCTGACAAATAGTTTTTCAGCCCCTATAAATAGTGGCTCACTTCCAACTATTTTTACAACCCATTTGCACGAATTTCTTTCAGTTCTTTCTCTCTCTAGATCTCACTAAATCTCTCTAAACCTTTGATCATTTAACTTGTTTAATCTTTTTTAAATGTGATCCAATCTTCTATCCTTTCCTTCTTCCCTCAAGTGCAAGAGAAGAACTTTCGTCATCGTTAAGATACGAAGTTATGTTGTCTAGTTAGTTCATTTGTAACATATGTTACATATAGATCAAGTCCATGTCTTCCAATCTTTAGTAGTGTATAGATCCAAATGGTGTGTAAATTCAGAAGGGTTGATTGTGCGTTGGTTAGTATCTTGGGCCTTAAAATACATTAATGAAGTGGTAGATTGGTTCTAGCTAAGATTAGGACTCGACATCTAGCTTAGTGTTGGAAAATAATGTAAGCGACACGGTTTATATGTTTAGGCCAT